>OVAY01000997.1:0-38511 GCA_900406395.1 Kernera saxatilis
CTTCATAAGTAAAACAACAAATTCAATTGACTTTGCAATAAGTGTAAAAGTGAATAAAAACAATGAAATAAAAAATAAAGAGTCTAATTACCATAAATAACGTATGAGAGCAAGAAAATTGGAATTAAAAACTCCATCGATTACCGACGACCCAGCTGTACTTTAAACTCTCAAAACTAAACCCTAAACCTTCAAAACTAAACCTTAACTCCTCAAAACTATACCATAAACCTAAATTAGTGAATCCAAACCAAAAAACTTAAATTCAAAACTTTTAAAAATTGGTTTCAGTTTTGTGGTATTTTTGGAAACAATAAACTAATGGTGGTATTTATGGAAAAATAAAGTCGTTATGGTATTTTTGGAACACAAACTTAAAAGTGTGGTATTTTATGGAATTACTCAAAATTTGATCAGTTGTTTTATTTTCAAGAAACTAAATGTGTTTGAGAAGCATGAAACAAAGTATAAGGTATAACAAAAATACATTACAGTTCAATAATTTTTTCATTATATAATAACCTATTAAGCACAATTCACACATATGATTAAAGTTTCACTCTTTTCTTCTTGGACCATTTGGAATTTTATCTTTTAATATATAATATTTACTAACAACTAAACTCATGTATAATTTTTGGATCAATCTTCAATTGAATGGTGGGGTGTAATGAGTCAAACCGTTACAATATTAACTACTCAGCCATTAAACACCAATTAAATCGTTATAAATTATAACCAATATTATTTCGTAACATACGAAACACATATTTTCCTATAAATAACAAGACATACATTCTACTATCCATCACATTTCAAGTATTTCATAATTTTGTAAATTTTATAACAATTTTTTTTCAATACAACTGATGGAGTTCTAACTTTTTTCTTATGTCAACTTTGTANAGAGTTCTAACTTTTTCCTTATGTCAACTTTGTAAGTTGGAAAGCTAATATAAAATTTACTATACTATTTCATTCATACGAGGTCTACGATAAGTATAATGGTAAGATATGATATGATATATATTTTACTCTTTTCTTACTTTTTAGCTGTCTTATTTTTCTAATATTTAAGTTTTTGTATATGAATATTATATTATTAGAAATGATTATATATAATATTTTGATTTCACAATTTCAGTATGTAAAAGATTTTTTTTTAAATTTCATAACCGGCAATCATGCATTATAAGAGACAACATCACAATACACGGTACTTCTGAATTTTCTATGAACTTGGAGATTAATTTTGAAAATCAAACTCTAAGAAGATGACATGTGACATCTTTCTCTTTAACATGTGTCTTCTCTCTCAAATCCAAATACATTATTATCTATTAAATTAAATTATTTATTTATTGTAAGAATTTAATATATATATATATATATATATTAGTGAATTTATCTATGTTAGAGCATTTCAAAGTATCATTATGGTTAGTAAGATATTTAATATAATTATTTTAGTGGAAAATTACGATATTCAATATAATTATTTTGTGGTGGAGAACATCACATTATATAGTGTTATTTGGAAATTTATTGGTAGATGTTGTTCTTCATCTTTTTATTTTTTTTACAAAGTAATTTCACTAATTTGTTTTACATAAAAATAAATTTATACAACAACCTATTTGTCATATATATATATTGTCTCTTTATTGGTCCACTTAACATCTAGTTTTCAACAAAATTTAAATTGTATTAAACTTAAAAAACACAAATTTAATGTTATGTATTAAAATGTTGATTTCATATTTCTTCAAATTCAATTTTGTTTAGTAACATATCACATAAAATATTGCATATTTTACTATATTGGTTTTAAACCTACGCAACGCGTGGGACATTATCTAGTATTAGAAAGGAAAAGACTTCTCATCAATTCATCTTCAAATATGATCCATTATCACCGGTTTCTTCTCGGAAATTTTCGTTTACTCAACTTAATAAGCTCAAATACTTGTGAAGTATTGAAAACAATCATGTTTAACCTCAAATTCATATTAATGCCATATTGTACCTAAACAAATTATATAATTTAATTTAATACTTAAATACATTTAAACTAAAACATAGTTACTAAATTAATTAAAATTTTAAAATTCATGAAAACATATATTAAATTAGAAAATACAATAAGTTAATAAATGATAAATTAAAGGGAAAATTGAAAATAAATGATCTTTATTTTGAGATTTTTCTATATATACTTTTATTTTTGGGATTCGTTGGTCTAAATTTTATATTAATTAGAATCCTATTATACCCTTAATGTTGTGAATTGAAAAAAAAAAATTCTAAATTTTATTCTTTATTTTAAAGAAAAAAGGGTATATATGTATTCGTGTTCTACAATGCATCATCAAAGTAGAAAGAAGAAGGTTAACTAACCTTAAAAGAAACCATCAAGATCAATCAAACATCACTTACGATGCCTTTTCTTCATCAACTTCGTCTTCTTCGATTTCATTTTGTTTTGTTTCTTTATTATTATTATTTTTGTAATGTCTTTGATATAACATCATTCAATATTTGAAAGAGACTTAGACAGTCGATCGCATTATATAGAAATATAATATGATGTTAAATGAAGAATTGTTGATATAAAAACAAAAAACTCTCCTCTCGTGTTATGAGCCATGAGATGTTAGGCCATGATTGTTTCTTTGCGTTTCCATTTTAGAATGTTCTAACTTCTAGCAAAGAAACAATCGTGGCTCTAAAATGTAAAAACAAAAAAAGCAAACATTTGAAGCTTTAATTTTCCATGAGACTTGTGTTTTACAAGGACAAAGGTATATGACAAGAGGTGCCGGGTTACAAGATTTAGTATTTACATGGACAAACTGAGTCAATAGTGGTAGCTTAGAAGAACCAACAGCGACAGTAGATGGAAATGTAAATACTGTGCAGATGGAAATGTAAATACTGTGCATATGGTGAATGATGCGTTTCGTATAAATATACAGTAGTTCGTTAGAAGGTGAATTCTAAACTACTATAACAATTTTTGTCGATCCAAATCATATAGAAAATTTCTTATTTTCGATCATCCTTGTATATCAAGTCAATATTCTGATTTTTTTAAAACATTTTTTGGTTTTTTTTTTTAGAAAAAGTGGATAAATCTAACAAAAGGGTAGTTTAAGCATAAACTGAAATTGATGAATAAATGTGTATATGGACAAATCCCAAAAATATCCTTTATTTAATTTTCTCTAAATTAAAATTACATAACATGCAATGAAAAGTAAAAATATAAATTCAAATAAACTTGCCATTAAAAAAAAAAACTAACACACTATAAGCTAGTGCTTTAATAGTCTGGTAGAAAACTTCCGGATCCACTAAGATTATTTAAATATTGTCAAAATAAAGTGGATGCTGAAGGAGTTTGTTGATCAACAATTTTCCTTAATATTTTTGCTTGTTCAGATTGAACATATACACGTATATTTGGATATTCTATGAAATTTAGGTCTTGATATAGAACTTTGTTTTCTTCTCTAACTTCAATGCATACTAAATTCTTACTTTATCCAAATGTTGGTGTCTTTGTGCAGTTATCTTCTATAATTGCTCCAAAAGTTGTATATTCCCTTCTTCTAAAGTCTTTGATAACATTCGATGTTTGATCATTGTTTTTCCTTTTCAGTTTGGATTTTTGCACCTCACTTGGTGGTTGAGATGGAGATCCGCCAATAATGTCATATTCTTCAAAATTAAGAAAAAATGAAGAAAAACATGGAGATGCTTGTGTAATAGAATCATGAGTAGGATTTTCAGACTCGGAAGATGTTTACCCTAAACCGCATGGATTTGAAACTTTTTTAGCCGGGGTAGCACCATCTTTAAATTCTTCAAAGTTTTTAATAGTATTCCATACATGATCAAATTCCAACCAAATTTGAATTTTGGATATTGCATTAGCATTTCTTTCCCTTGATTGAACTACAAAAAATACGCACGATATCATCACTTAGAACACCACTTGGACGTCAATTTTTCATATTGTTTTATGCATGCATGTAGTTTTTTTGTTGCTTTCTCAATAGTTTGAAATCGACATTGAAAATTTTTTTTGACCGTTCATTCCAAGTTGCACTTTTCCCATTCTCGAAAGCTTCTACCACACAATCCCATAATTGGTCGGATGTTTGATAAATACCTGTGATTGGATCTTGAGAAATTACCATATAAAATTGACATAAAAATTTATCTTCTTCTTTATAATATCCAAAAGAACGAATACTAGACATTTTTTTAAGAAAATAAGATAATTGATAGACAACTCATGACAACTACTAAGCGAAGGGGTATTCTCGTAAGGTGAAGATGTCTATTATACCTTATAAGGTGAAGATGTGTATAGAAAATAAAACATATTGATATTATTTATAGGTGTTAATCAAAATTTTTATATTTCTCAATTTGGTGAGTTGAATGGACAATACAATCTAAAACAAAATATTAAAAGATTCTCAAATTTTTCAATTTTCTATGACAATATTTGACTATACAATAATGAAGTAATTCCAAAATTCTCACATTTTTCAATTCAATATGAAATGATTTAACAATATAATGACTAAAAGATACCAAGATTTCCACGTTTCTCAATCCATCATGACAAGATTTAACAATGGAATGACCAAAATATAACAAGATTCTCACAATTCTCAATCCATTATGACAAGATTTAGCAATACAATAACAAAAGATAACAAAATTCTCACGTCTCTCAAATCCCCTATGACAAGATTTAACAATACAATGACAAATTGATTCCAATCACTACAAAAAAATTGGGCTTTGATAGCACATTACGATAGCACGGGTTTTGCAACTGCTATTAAAAATTGTACTCGGGAATTTGTAGTTATATCATAGCAGTACATAAATGCTATTCCTTATGATAGCAGAGCTAAAATCTATTATGACCGCGAAAACTTACTAAACATTTCCCGCTTATCGCTTAACACTTAATCAAAAATATCAATCCCTAATTTTTTATCTTCTCCTTCATATTTCTCTTCTGGGTTACTAAATTAGAGGTTTTTGGGTTTTGGCGAGATTCATGTGCTGCTTCATATCAGTTACCGGCGAGATTCCGAGATCGATGTAGGTCAGGTGAAAATGACCAATGACCCTCCGCCGGACAATTGGACTCATAATTACGGCGACGACTCCGTTTGGACCACTGATGATGATTATAGCCGTGTCTGGACGGTGAACCCCGACGACGCAGAGTCTCCGAGCAAGAAGACAGGATCTCTGAAGCCTCCAATTTCGAAGACGAATATTTGCAATAAGCTGGAGATAACTGGGTTTTGTTCTTCAGGTAAAGCTACGACCTTAAAAATGTATGTGTTGCTTGTTGGGTTGTGAGATTAGAGTGTCCCCAGAGGTTAATAGATGCTGAATCTCTAGACTATGATGGTTTTGTGGGTTGGTAATGGTTTGATTTCCTTGTTGATAATGTTCAGTTTTAAGTTCAATGCTTGATTTGTTGAAGTTGGCATCTATTATTGATAATGATATTTGTTTTTTTCCCTTAATTAGATCATGTGCATGAGGTTAAGAGCAAAGCAGACACAAATAAAGTGGTGACTCTTAATGAATCACTCTTTTCCGGTAAGTACTCTATCCATTTGTAAATAACTTATTTAATTAAGACATTTTTTCTAATATAATTTGGTTTGATCTTTCTGATTCTTAGAACCTCATCATATAAGTAATTGGTTTTCGAGCTATGTATATGAATCGCCAAAGCTGGATTCAAGTGATGGTCTTGAATTGTCTGAATTTGGACAATGTAAGAAGGATATAGAACTTAAGAAACAAACCACAAAGGTTGATGATATAACTCAGTATCAGGTTGCGTTTTCAGGTGAGTAAATAGATGTGTCTGTTCATAAGATGTTACTGTAATGGCTTTTTGAAATAAGTTGCTAAAGTGACTCAAATGTCTAGTTAACAAGGCGGAATCTTACTAGTCTTATTTCATGTTTTAACAGAGCCTACAAATGTCAATGAGGATAGTGACATAGATGAAGAGAGTAGTTGCAGTCTTTTCCGAAAAACGAAGAGCAACACCGAGTCTACATCAATAACCTATGCAAGTGAAGTTACTGCCTTGAAGAACTGAGTCTGTTATCTAGAAAACGAAGTCAGGAATTTGCATCATCTTATAAAACGTTTTATTAGCTCCAATGGAGAAAAATAGTATATAGAAAGTAAGGATATTGGTTTTTGTAATGGTTTGAGACTTGTGTTCTGTAGGAGTTGATGTTTCTTTTATGAAATGACGAGGTTTCTGAATGTATATTATATGGATTGGATATGTTGCTAAATAAACAGGTTCAACCAATATAAACAGCATACAAGTGCAAAAAATAAGAGTCATAACACTGAATATTAAAAAAAACACAGTATGATAATTATAATAGCATTTATTAAATGCTAAACAAAAACAGTAAACGGGAAGGTAAAATACTTAGAAATTTTTTTTGTGTTAGCCGCGTTATGAATCGAGGCTTTTTGTCTTTCTCCCAAACCTAAATACAACAAATTCATTACTTCGCCAGTCTAGAATCTGAGGCACCAACGAAACTCACCGCCGCCACCGTTGAAGCTAGCAGCAGCCACTAATTCTTTCCACGGCTCCGATTTCGTCGTCAGTCACCGGCGACATCCTCCATTTCATTCGGCACTTAGGTGACATCGAAGGTAAAGCTCTCTAACCTTAGTCAACCCTCCACTGATTTATTTGTTATTTTGTTTCTAATGCTGAAGGTTTAAGCAAAGGAAATAAGTGTGATGATGAGATTTTAGGAGTTTATAGAGCTGCTGAATTTTTAGATGAAGAGTTGGCTACAAATGGGAACTTATCTGAGATTGCAAAGGATGAAGACAAGAAAGAAGATGAGTTTCTTGCAAAGCTAGCAGATGCTGAAACACCTTTATATCCAACCTGTGCAAACCATAGCAAGTTATCAGCTATAGTATCACTGTTTAGATTAAAGACACAAAATAGCTGGTCAGACAAGAGCTTCAATGATCTGCTTGAGACTTTGCCGGACATGTTACCCATGGATAATGTGTTGCACACATCATTATACGAAGTGAAGAAATTTTTAAAGTCTTTTGATATGGGTTATCAGAAGATTCATGCGTGTGTAAATGACTATTGTCTATTCAGAAAAAAATTCAAGAAGCTTGACAATTGTCCAAAGTGCAAGGCTTCACGATGGAAGATCAATATGCACACTGGTGAAGTTAAGAAAGGTGTCCCACAGAAAGTATTACGCTACTTTCCAATAATCCCACGGCTGAAGAGAATGTTTAGGTCTGAGGAAATGGCCAATGACTTAAGGTGGCATTTTAGTAACAAAAGTAGAGATGGAAAGATCCGTCACCCTGTAGATTCTGTGACATGGGATCAGATGAATGCCAAGTACCCTTCCTTTGCTACTGAAGAAAGAAAATATGCGTCTTGGACTTTCCACAGATGGCTTTAATCCGTTCAACATGAAGAATACAAGGTACAGTTGCTGGCCTGTTCTATTAGTAAACTACAATTTACCTCCTCATCTTTGTATGAAAAAAGAAAACATCATGCTTATATTGTTGATTCCTGGTCCACAACAACCTGGTAATAGTATTGATGTCTACATAGAACCACTTATCGAGGATATAAATCACTTATGGTACAAAGGAGAGTTGACATATGATGCTTTTAGTAGATCTACCTTTACTCTAAAGGCAAGCTTCTTTGGACTATTAGTGATTTTCCGGCATATGGAAATCTTGCTGGATGCAAAGTGAAGGGCAAAATGGGTTGTCCTCTATGTGGGAAACACACAGATAGTATGTGGTTGAAGTTTGCAGGAAGCATGTTTATATATGCCACATAAAGCGTCTGGCACCAACACATAGATATCAGGGGAAGAAGTCATGGTTTGATGGTAAAGCTGAACATGGGAGAAACTTCAAAAATGAGTTTGGAAATTTCAAAGAATCTGGAAATAAGAGAAAAAGAACCAGCTGTGTCGGGTCTGGCCTTGATAATGATGATGTATCAAGTGATTCCGAGGAAGAGGAAGAACTAGAAGTAGACGAGGAGGAGTTATCCAGATGGAAAAAAAGATCCATCTTTTTCAAACTGCCTTATTGGGAGGTATGATCCCTTGTAATCTTTTCCAAAACTTATGAATTAAACTTTGTCCAACATATGTTTTGCTAACTGTAATGTTTTTGTTAGGAACTCCCTGTAAGGCATAATATGGATGTATTACATGTAGAGAGAATGTGGCTGCAAGCATTGTCTCTACATTATTGCATTGTGGGAAATCAAAAGATGGTCTGCATGCTCGCAAAGATCTGGAAGTTCTTGGTATTAGGTCTGATTTGCACCCAAATACACAAGAAAAACAAACTTATCTTCCCGCAGCACCTTGGTCCTTGTCCAAGACCGAGAAGAAAATATTTTGTAAGCGGTTAGTTGACTTCAAAGGTCCAGATGGATATTGTTTAAATATATCTAGAGGCGTATCATTAGAGGAGTGTAAGATACTAGGAATCAAATCACATGATTACCATGTGTTGATGCAGCAACTTCTCCCGGTTGCACTAAGAGGTTTGTTACCTAAAGGTCCTAGAGTAGCCATTACACGCCTTTGCGCATACTTCAACCACTTAAGCCAGCGAGTTATTGATAGAGAGCAAATTGCAGTACTAGAAAAAGAAATTGTGGAAACTTTCTGCATGTTTGAGAGGTTTTTTCCTCCTAGTTTCTTTGATATCATGGTGCATTTGACAATACATTTAGGAAGAGAAGCCCGTCTAGGAGGACCAGTCCATTTTTGATGGATGTACCCATTTGAGAGGTAAATAACTTATATGGAACAATATTTTTGAATGTTTTACTAATATATATTATGCAAGAATACTTATTGGAACTACTTACTTTGTGCAGGTACATGAAAGTTCTGAAAGACTTTGTACGAAATCCTGCAAGCCCAGAGGGTTGTATAGCTGAGTCTTATCTTGCAGAAGAATGCATGCAGTTCTGTAGTCTTTTTTATGAAAAAGACTACTAATGTAGAGGAAAAACAAGACAGAAATACTGAGTATGAGAGCAACTCTATTATAGAGGGTCGTCCAATCTCCGCAGCCACTTCAATTACTCTATCTGAAACAGAGTTGAGAAGTGCTCATCTTGCTGTCATTCAAAATACGGCAATGGTGGATCCTTATGTGGAGTAAGTTCCTAATTTCTTGTTTAATTGAATATTTTATTTGTGCATACCAAGCTGATTATTTTTTAATCCTTCACAAGCATGCACCTACAATATCTACAAGACTCAAATGCTAGATGTTCACGTGATGAAACCATGTTATGGAGTATGCATACTAAGAATTTTGCAACTTGGCTAAAAAAACAGGCGAGTTTCTAAAACATCGGACTTGTATCTTTTCTTTGTTTATCTTTAAAGTTTGCTAACTTCGAGTTCTATTTTTTTCTTCTACTAGATACCCATCGATTCAGAAGAATATACAGAAACCTTAAAGTGGTTGGCATATGGTCCACGCTGTAGAGCAAAATCGTATACAGGTTATATAGTTAATGGGCAGCGGTTTCATACAAGCTCAGTTCATAGAGAAAGTCAAAATAGTGGGGTATTTTATGAGGCAACTGCAATGTGTAGAGCTAGTGCTAAGGACACTTCACATGTGGTTGATTTGGTTGCATACTACGGGAGAGTAGTTGAGATTATATTGTTGGATTATAATGTCTTTTACGTTCCCCTATTCCGGTGTCACTGGGTAGTCAAAGGTAATGGAGTTAAGATAGAAGATGGGTTTACACTTGTAAATCTGAACCAGAGTCAAGCTTCATTTTTGAGAGATCCATACATATTAGCCTCTGAAGCCAAACAAGTATTTTATTCAAGGAAAGATGATTCATCAAGTTGGTATGTTGTTATGAAAGGTTCTACTAGAAGATACAGTGAGGAAGATGATGTAGATAGACGATCGGATATTGGTCCACTCCCAGCAAATATTGCAATGGATGATGTCATGGATGAAGCTCAGAATGTCCGCAATGATTGTGAAGGAATTTATGTCTGAAATGTAGCTTTTATATCATTCTGAATGCTGGATCATCTATTATTTTCAATGCTTGTCTTTTTTGTCTGATATGTGTTGTCTTTATTGTCTGATGTCTTTTTCATTTTTCAGGTGAATTAAGATGGGCCGTCCAAAGAAGAATGCAAGGAACATAAAGAAAAAGAAGGTGCAAGATTTAAATGGGACACATCAACCTGAAGGTGAGAATCAAGGTGAAAAACAGATTGAGGAAGAGCTTCATGGTGAGACTGGATCTGAAAGACAGAATGAGGAAGATCTTGATGATCAGACTGGAGCTGGAAGACAGAATGAGGAAGGAGATAATGAGGATGATCCTGAAGGTGTGAATGGAGTTGAAATGAATGAGGATGGTCATAATGATGAGGAGCTTGATAGGACAACCCCAGCTGAAGTACATTAGAGTGAACTGAATGTAGAAGAGCCTGAAGGTGAGATTGAAATGTCTGAAGTTGTAGCTCAACCTAAGCGTAAGAAGCATCGAGGACCAATAAAGATGAAAAACATTTCCAAGGATCCAAATGCTAGAGAACGAGTTGAATTTACTGAGTTTGGAGAACTTTGTGGCAATGGTTCAGTTAAGTTATCATCGTATCTAGAGCCATTGGTACGAGAACACGTCCCCGTCATAATTGATGATTGGAGGAAAATTAGTGAAGAATTGAAAATAGTCCTTTGGAAATCAGTTCATGTGACCTTTACTTTGCATTTTGTATCTGCCAATAGAACTTAATTTGATCTCTTTTATTTTAAATTGTGTCTGTTTCTGTAAATGAATGCATGCAAGATTTGAATTTGATGAAGACTTTCAAAAGACTGTTGTGCTTAAGCAGATGGGATGTATCTGGAGGGCATCAAAATCACGACTAGTGAAAGATATCAGGACTGTTGCTAAGACTAACCAAGAGAGGATGAATCTGCGACCAAAGAATGTCTCTCCCACCGAATGGCGTAAATTTGTCAAGGTCAAAACTAGCACAGCCTTTAACGTAATCATAATTATTTAAAATGCGTAATTGAAATTATGTAATACATAGTTAACATTCATCTGTTATGTAGGCTATGAGTGATCAATATAGGGAAAGACGACGCAAGCAGAGTCCTCACACTTGTAGTCGAAAAGAAATGGTTAGATTAGCTGAGGAAATGGTAAGATTACTTATTTATATTATGTTTTAAACTGTTAATTCAACTAGAAATGAGTATTCTGGTGAATACTATTTTGCTTTTTTTTCAGAAAAAAGAAAGTTCAGAACCATCTAATGTGACAAGGCTGAAGGTGTGGGTGAAGTCACGTACCAAAAAAGATGGTACACCAGTTAATACAAATGCGGCTGAAAAATTTGTAAGCTATAAAATTTGTTTCAGTAAATAACATATTTTTGTTTTGTGGCTCATAGTAGCCTGGTGAATCTGTCTTTTATGTTTTTTAGAGAAAGGCTGCTGAACTGGTTGATAATGAAAGTCAATCAAATTCAGCAAATACAAAAGAAGATCACCTATCTCAACTTTTAGGACCTGACAATCCTGGTCGGGTAAGGGCAATGGGTAGAAGCTTGAGTATGTCAAAGCTAGCTTGTTTTCAAGTGAAGAACAAGTATATGGATGAGATGAAAGAGAAGCAAGTTCAATTGCTTCGGACAGTAGATGAGTTGAAAGAAGAGATTACCAGAATTAAGACACAGGTTAGTCTTAATTATATCACGTCAATATATATGTTAAGTTACTGTTATATTATACGTGTGACTTTATTTTTTATGTTTCAGAGATCTGAACCTGAAGTAGGTGAAAACTCAACTGCAAAAGTAAGTTATTAGATATTATATTCATTAAGTTCTTGTTTTATGTTTCTTTGTTTATACTGTGATTTATGAAATATTTTTCCTACAAACATTTTGTAGAGTGTCAACAAAAAACTACAACCTAAATGTGTCTTGGTTGATTGGTGTGGTACTGATATGAATGTTGCTGAGGGACGTTTTCTTTCTTCTGATCCGAATGTTTTGGTGAATGACATTCCCTTGGGCCCTAATGCTGTTAAAGTATTGGTTGAGACTGCTACTAAACCAGATGCATTTCCTTCGAGACCTGTTGTACCTAACATATTTACTATGGAGCAAGCAGTTGGACAAATGATCGCATAGCCAGCCAATAAGTGTGTTATTTCAGACCAACCAGAAGACATTACGCCTAAGGTAAAGTTTTGAATTCAGAAAAGAAGACATTTTGATTGCTGGATCGTTTAGCTTAACAGTATGTGGCTGTTTTCAAATTTTATTGGACAGAGCCCTAGCGAGAATACTTTGCACAAGTGCAAACTACTTGACTGGACTACTACAAAGGATGAGGTTGTTTCTGAAGGTCACTGGCACTGTCAAGAACCAAAAACATTGGTGAATGGACTTCCTCTCGGACCAAATGCTGTTAAAATTTGTGTGGAAGTGGTGTTACGACCTAAAACTTTTCTATGTAGGCCTACAGCAGAAACTAAATATCTTGATGACTCTTTAATGTCCTTTGTTGGATGGTCTATTAGCAGAGTTGTCTTCGAAAACACCACAGATGGATCACGTCAGATTTCTCCTTCTGAGAATTCTTCACCAACTGATCAAGCAGCAAGTGGTAATTCTGCACCAACAGGCTCTAAATCTCTTCTTCACCAATCTCCAATAGTAGTTACACAAACTCAACCACCTACACGACCATCCCCTCTTCGAAGATCTCAGGTAATTAGCCACTACAAAATTACTTGCTTCTGTATATATATAATATTCTTTTTACTTTAATTGTGGGTTTGGCTTGTAAACATGGCAGCGTAACAATCTAGCTGAAGTTGGTAAAACAAATCAGAAGTGCAAGCTGATGGATATTAAAGGAAAGAAACAGGTTGTTGCTGAAGGACGTTGGGCTTCATATGACCCAAACCAAACTATTCAATTTATTCCCTTAGGACCTAATGCTGTTAAAGTTTGGGTAAATAATGCAGAAGTTTGGAAGAAATCAGATGAAATCGAGAATATGGGAGATGCACTTGGTACATCTATTGCATGGCCGGAGGACAAAGTGATTATGTGTTAAATACTGACTATGAGGTTTGTTCAGTACTCTACTTAATGGGATTATTAGCCAAAATGATGGTAGTTTAAGAATTATATTATGTATGTTGGATTGAGACTTATGTTATGTATTTTGAACTTGACTTGGAATGGTGATTTATGAATTTGGTATGTTATATGAATCAGTTTTCGTGTCTAAATGTTATGGAAAACATGAGTGCATTAGTTTCAATTTCCACAGCAACAGACCAGTGTAATAAATTCACATAATACTGCATATAAAATAATGCCATATATCCATAGATAATAACTTTGTTAAAGAGTTACTGCATAATGAATAATAGCACAAATAAAAACGCTATTTTACAAGAACATATCGTAGCAAAAAAACAAAGACGCTATCATATGACTGATACCTATCATAGTAACCAAAAATCATACGCTATCAAATGAAATAAAGTTTCATAGCAACATGAAAAGAACGCTATTAGATATAGAATCATATCATAGCAACAAACAGAAAATGCAATCATATAAAGGAACCTATCGTAGCAACAAACATAAAACGCTATCATATAAAGGAACCTATCATAGCAACAAAATAGAAATGCTATAATATAAAACACCTATAATAGCATCAAAATAAAATGCTATCTTATATATGGAACCTAAGATAACTCTCGATGTCCTAGCGTTTATAGAAATGCTATGAATGACAAATAATAGCGTTAATCAGATGCTACGAATGTAAGTTTTTTTTGTAGTGAATATTTCTTATTTCTACAAATACCACTATATATAACTATGTTTTTCTCTCAAAATGAATTTTAATTTTAATACACCCCTCGATTTTCCATAAGATTTTCATGACTCATCGTCCTTTTTAGATGATGATGAAAATATGGAAATGATCAATAATTTTGACCAAGAAGAACATGCACATTATAGATTGTTTGATGATTAAATTTTAGAGACTCTGGCTTATAATGATGCTATGTTTTACAAAAGGTATCGTATGTCTCCTTTCTTATTCTTCCATATTATTAATGCAGTTGAAGGTCACGACAACTACTTCTCACAATGAAGGTATACAATTGATAGACTTGGATTATCATCCTTTCGGTTGCTAACGTATGGTCTACCAGCAGATACCATAGACGACTACGTTCAGATATGCGAATCAACAGTAATCGAAAGCATGAAGAGATTTTGTCAAGCAATAGTGGATTTATTTTCGGAGTAATACTTACGATCACCAACAACTAATGATGTTGCAAGGGTTCTTTATATTAGTGAAAAAGGGGTTTTCTAGAAATGTAAGTAGCTTCGATTGCATGCACTAAAAGTGGAAAAATTGTCCTACCTCCTCGGATGGATAATATGTGGGTAGTAGTAGATCACCAACTATAATTCTTGAAATTGTCGCAGATTCTGATCTTTGGATATGACATTCATATTTTGGAATGCCAAGCACCAATAACGATATCAATGTATTAGAGTCTTCCTACTTTTTCTCCAATCTTGCTGAAGGTATTGTTCATCCTCCTTATTTTGTTAGTCAAGGAAAAGAATATAATATCAGTTATTATTTGGCTGATGGTATATATCCAAAATGATCAACCATCGTGAAAACTATTCATAAGCTAAGGGGTCATAAGAATTTTTGTTTTGCTACACAACAAGAAGCATGTAGGAAAGATGTAGAACATGCCTTCAGAATTCTCCAATCGCGTTTCGCTATTGTGAAAGAACCGGCTTGTTATTGGAAAAATGTGTGATACATGACATAATCACTAGATGTTTTTTTTACATAACATGATAATCGAGGATGAGCCTGATCTCGATGCACCAATTGAAGTTGGGAGAAAAGCTCCACCTGCAAAGGTCGCAATAGCGGAAGATAAAAATACTCGATTTCAAGAATTTTTTGCTCGATATAGATAAATCAAAGATAAAAAGCCTAAATTTTTACTTTGAAACGCTTTAATTGATCATTTGTGGGAGAAGTATACTAATAATCATATTTAAATAAAAATGTATTATGCATTTTTTTCTATTTATGTGGTATAGTGGGATTTTATTTTTTTTAGTAGTGTTGTATTAAATAATATTGCAATTTATTGAATATTTGTTGAAAATATAATAAGTGAGTAGAATTTGTAAACTTGAAAAGTAAGAGGTTATGTTAAAAATTAATAATAAAATAACAAAATAGAATATACTTGGAATATTTATTTATAGTGGTAACCATTGGAGCAAACTTATCCTCTATTTGTAGAGAACTCTATATTTGGAATAAAAAAATAGAGGCAACCATTGGAGATGGTCTTAAACTCTAAAACTTAATAACTTATAGTAGTAAGTTATACAATAATATCGAATAATTAGGAGTAGGAGTTGTTAGAGTTGGCAGAGAAGATTTTGAATTATCTTGACTATTAGTGATTGTGAGTGTAACATAGGCAACATAATAGAAGACAATTAGAATAAAAACATAGGTGAAAGTTATAAATATCCTATAAAAAATGAGTGAAAGATTATACCTGGTCACCAAAAATGATTTCAGATGGGTTTATGGCTTTGGCTGAATCATCATCAGTCTGACTCTCAATCAACCCACCATCATCATCAATACAAACCTTAGCAACATTGTAGGTGTCATGTCATGGTCACCAAAATTTTTTTGTTCTCAACACCACAAATTCATACATTTTTCTAAATAAGTTAGATAGAGCATCATACAGAACAAAAGGTTCTTTAATATATAAAGATAAAACATATAATTGAGATAAAATACATGAATATTAAATGCTGAAAATCGTTTGTTTTAACCTTTTTTGTAGAAAAAGTTGTTTTCTAAAGTCCATCTCATCCACGATCCATCTAGAAGGTCTGAGGCATCATGAAAGATAAGCTCAGCTGTATGTTTATCCCACAACATCAATTTTGTTTCATTTGTTTCATCCATGACTGTAACATGAAGCTTTTAGCTAGCAAATTAAAAATCAAGTTACGTGATCTGTATAATTTTAAAACGAATCATAAGAAGATTGAGACATACTTCGATTTAACATTAGTCACAATTCCTTTGCAAATCTCACACCAATATTTAGGTGTTTTTACAACTTTATTAACCTCATTTAGCTTAGACCTAGTGACTTTTTTCTTTCACATATGACAACTAAAATAGTACCAAAACCAATTTATATCAATAGCAAAGATAGTACACATGATCTTCGCATTTCCAACCTATAAAATCTGAGAAATCTATTACTTGTAAGCAAAGTATAAATAGTTCAGGAATAGTTTTATAACAAAATAATCTAAGCTATAATTTATAAAACTCTGTAGATTCAAAAAGTTTAGAAATTGATTTCCGGGTAATATGCCTCCAAAGTTCAGATTTTGCTTTTGGATTAACCTTGGGCTTGCTTTCTATGACTGTCAAAGCAAGACCATTATTTGGTAATCTACATGAACACAAAGAGACAAAATAATTATCGTAAAATATGACTTAAACTTTGATTTTAATATCACAAAATATAACTTACATTCCCTAAACTTGTCGATCTCCAGGATTTGAGAGTTAATAGCAACTTGAGAAACATCAAACGCACTTGAGAAACATCAAACGCACTTGAGATACTCTTCACTTCTGATGAGTAACATTGAATTAGTATATACTCAAAAAGATTTATTTAGTGCATGCTATAAACAAAATCATAGCAAGTTTATATTTTGTGTTACCACTAAATACTTTGATTTTAGCAAAACGTAGAAGATATAATACCATGTCATCGTTACTGCTTTCACAAGAATCATAAACTTGCTGAGAGAATGTTTCCCATAAAGTACAACCAAGGCGTTCATCACTGTAAGGTCAACAAACATAAACGTCATTAGTATATGTCATCTCTATATTCAAATAGTATAGAGATTATATTAAAGAACAAAACAGAGACTTCTCATCTTGTAGTTCAAAATCAAGTTTCTTGGTTGGTTTGTTATTGGCATCATGCTTAATGACCTTTCCAACATTAACAACCTGTCCGACAATGTCTAATAACATTCAAAAGACATTGATGAAGTTAGTTAATCATAAATAAAAACTCAAACATGTTTTAAAAATTTATACAATGTAAATTACATGAACAATTGATAATCATACTCACCAACCAAAAAATTAGTATTGAGTTCTCCGTATAAAACATCAGTGAACTTGACCAATGAAAAATGACCAATGAAAAATAGCTGTTCACATTGGTTCACCACATTTGTGGTGGGAAACCATATTTTATAAGCATAGTTGGTTGGCCTGAACTGGCCAGTTGCATGATTGAGTCCAAAATTTTCAGTTGATCTCGAATCTCTTTCAATTAAGTGTCTCTCATAACGGTTTACATGTTTTTTTTTTACAGCAGCATGAATCTTAGTTTCCTGCCAAAAGAAGTTAAAGAAATCAAAGAAATAGTCATATTAAATGGTTGTCAACCACAAGTAAGGTGAATATTTGAAGAGTTGGATTCAATACATATACAACTTCGTCGACTAAAACCATCTCGATTATCTCTTCAAATTTGTTACTGTATTGCTTCCATGTGTGTAGAATCCAGTTGCATGATTGAGTCCAAAATTTTCAATTGATCTCGAATCTCTTTCAATTAAGTGTCTCTCATAACGGCTTACATGTTCTTCTTTGACAGCAGCATGGATCTTAGTTCCCTGCCAATAGAAGTTAAAGAAGTCAAAGAAGTCAAAGAGATAGTTATATTAAATGGTTGTCAACCACAAGTAAGGTGAATATTTGAAGAGTCGGATTCATTACATATACAATTTCGTCGACTAAAACCATCTCGATTATCTCTCCAAATTTGTTATTGTATTGCTTCCATGTGTGTAGAATTTTTACATCGACGTGCCAAGCAGTTTTGTATGGCTTCATGTTTTTAAGAAACGAGATGGACATTTGATTGGTCATGAATTCGATTTTTCTTTGTGTCAAGGTATATGATCAATAAGAGATTGCTCTATTTATGTGATTTATATAGTTTTTACTTATGATGGTAGGTAAGATCTAAGATAAATCTTAGAATTTAGAAAATCTTGGTAGGAAAGTTATGATATTTTTTATGTCCGTAGGAATATACCTTTTTTACTCATTGTGTTTAATATTTTATAGATTCTCGTAGTTAACAATATCAAAGAAAATATTACATGATTTTATGTTTGAATCCTAAATAAATTATGATTGGCTATGTATGATTTAATTCAATATCTCCATCAATACAAGGATCCTCAAATATCTTTTGACAAACGAATTGGGTTATGTGATATGATCATGTTGTTGTAAATATTTTATACTTCAAAATATAAAGAAAATCTTTCTGATAGTAGATCACAATCTTTGAAATGTTTATTGTTATATATATTTTTAATTTTATTTCTACTAATATTTATCCTATAGATCATAAAAGTGATTTTCAAGAATGTTTTGAATTTGATATAATTTTTTTTAAGTAGAAACATAAGTATATTGAATCTTGTTTAAATTACTCGTGAAGGTTATGGTATTGTTAATCTCAGCTCATTGGAGTGGGAAGAAATGTCCAGTCAGGTTTAGAGCATATAAGTCATTTGTCTCGAGTTGAAAGTCGATTAAAAGTTGCGAGCCACATATTGAATACATGCCTTATGTGAGCTGGTAAAAAGTAGTATGGTTCAATCTATGATTGTCACTTGCGTTTTTGTTATTTTATTCTTTATATAGTTGGATTTTGCCAATATATGATTTTTGGATTTGCATAAAAAGAGAATATAAATGTATATAGTTTGTCTTTTGTATAGACCGGAACAATAAAGAAAACATAGATATACAAAAAAATAAATAAAATAAAGAAAGTAATGCATTTTTCAAAAATACTTAGTAAATATCTTCATATCTATAAATACGAAAAGCATAAAATTCAAAAACAAAAAATTATCAAGGAAATTTTTAAAAACAAAGTTATAAAGGAATGACCACCTCTTTACGAAAAATTTCAGATACCAAGGCATCTCGTTTCTCTTGCTGATGTTTCCTTTTCTGTGGCATGCATCACATCTAGATATGAATTTGTGGGCATCCTTAAACATGGTAAGCCACCAAAGACCAGCCTGCAAAACCTTAGACACAGTTTTGAAAGCAGCAAAATGAAATCAAAAGCATTGGTAAAACGAATTGCATTCAATAGAAAAGAGATGACAAAGTAAAGAGATAAGAATTCTTCTCTAGAACAACTGCAGAGATTAATTCTTCTATCTTGGGAGCTCAAATCTCTCAACTAAAACGTGAATACAAGTTTTCTAAAATCTAAGGGGGCAGCTCTCTTTCCCAAGAAGCTAACAATGAATATATATAGTGCTAGGTCTTCAAAAAGTCGGTTTGAAGAGATATAACGAGCTAAGGTTGAATCTTTGATAAATCTCCCTGTTGACCGGTCACGTTTTGAAGACTATGTGACCGGTCCACGTGACCGGTCTTTCAAGTGGTAGACTCAAAATCGTGCCCTCTTCAAGTCTTATGAATGACCGGTCACGATTTGAGATGGGCGTGACCGGTCCTCATGGCCGGTCCTCATGGTCGGTCTTCGGCGAAGGTAAGAGCGGAGGGAAAGATGGAGTTGACCGGTCACATTTTGGACTGGGTGTGACCAGTGATGTGCTCAGGTTTTAAACTCTGAAAGAAGACTGCAAGTGCACAGCAAACACAGTGGTACATAGAGGTCGATCCACTGAAGACCAAAGAATCACACTATGAGTTTACTAGATTCGAATTAAGCTAAAAAAAAATATATGGGTGTTTGTTATGAGGGCTATGAATAGTGACGAAAATAACTAAATAAATTTAAAAGCTAGTAAATAACGAAGTTAAATCAATAAGAGAAAGCGTTGGGCATCAAGGAATTCATAGGGTATCATGGATCGATTAAATCAGTAAATTAAAATAGATTTGTTCTAGAACTCAAATAAAGATTAGAAGATAGACCTACTCCCATAGAGCCTAATATCTAAATAACCTAATTATTCTACTACCGCAGTCAATTAAAAAGTTAAACAAGCATAACTAATCCAAATTTAATATGTTCACAAATCTTCATAACTCGACTCCCGAAGGCTATGACACTTTGTTCATCTTAAACTAGTGCAGACGATTTATCAAGTTTTCAGAAAGTAAATCACCCAAAGAGCAACAACTAGATGTTCAGTCAAGCAATCAGCAACAAGCACAAGTTTTAGAAGAAGAACGATAATCCTTATTTTAACAACTTATCAATCAATCCATGAATCCTCTTTGAAAACCCTTAAAACCAACAAGAAGATTACTCGCACATATTGAAAGAAACAAAAATCAGAGATAAAAAGAAGTGCATCATGGTATTAAAATAATGATAGGGTTTTAGAGATCCTCTCTGTGATAAAAATTCGATGAATCTTCTCCCTTAAACAACAAAAGCAACGAAAAAGAGTAAGAAAGCTTCTAGGGGAGAGTAGTGGTGATAGCGACGAAGATGGAGACGATGGAGGTGATGAACAGAGGCGGTCAGCTCTCTGAGATGGAGGAAGAAGGTCGTGGTGGCTGCTGTGAAAGCTGGGAGACGAAATAGACTTAGGAGGCTTTTTGAGGTATACACTAGATGAGCTCTTAAGAGTTGTATTTATAGGCCTTGAATCCTTGTGCCTCTTTAGGTCAAAATAGGTTAGCTTCTGAAATCATTGACGGCACCAGGGATGTGAATTATGACCACTGGAGTAGGTGTGTTTGCTCCAGGGATGGGTCTTGTGACCGCGGTGAAGGCTTTTCGCGTATTGGCTTAATTCTGCACTTGCTTCATTCGCAAACCAGCAAGACCGGTCTTCACTCTTCTGAGCATAACTTTTGATTAACTTGATAGATTGCCTTCAAACCACTTGGAGATGAAAGCTAACTCACGTGGATTTCTTTAGGCGCTAAGATCTTCCAATTTGGTTGAGGGAAAGGTCTTCATCGGATATTAAACTTCTGAGATAGGGAATCTGTCCAACAAGCTGTTTTTGCTCCATTTGTATGTTTTTTTGCCCGAAATACCTATAATGACTCTTGACACTAGAAATAGCAGAAAAAATGCCTTAAAAGCTCCTAGAACACTTTAAATACTTATTAAAAACCTATTAAAGTAGTAGTAAAAAGGGGTAAAAATACGATGTTATCAACCGGTCTTTCAGGGGATGATCTAGAATCGCGGCATGAGGCTTGGCTGATGTAGAGGACTGGTCTTGATACTCAAAACTCCGCCCGGTCCTCTTGGCCAGTCTGCTGGACCTCTCGGCATGAAAACTTGAATAACTTCTGAACCAGAGCTTCAAATGGGTTGAGGTCAAGTGAATTGACTCACAGGGCTATATCGTCACCAAATTTCATGACGATCATGACGCTTCTGCATCGTTCTTCATCCGATTTTTGCCTATTTTTTGCATCTTTTCGTCCAATGAACCTATACATACTAAAAACACTATATATAGACTACAAACCTACTTCTCGAGGTTAGAAACCGTTAAAACACCAAAATAAAGCACTAAAACATTATTAAAAACGGTAAAAATCATAGTATATCATTCTTCACTTTTGCGCACATTGTTTTTCAAGAGACAACGACATTGTAGACTTCTTCTAATGGCTGAATCGAAACTCGAGAGACAAGGCTCGATCTCACTGTGCGATAATTGTCATCAAGTCCATAGAGGAAATCCTGCGTTTTCTCCTCTTCACGATTGATGCGTGTAGCAGGAAGCGTAAGGAGTGAACGAACTTAGGGCATTAACCAAGTAACCGATAGATAGATAGGAATATCCGAATCACCACACTTTGAAAAATTTTCCACCACAAAGTGATAAAGAAACCGGTTGAGCTAGCACCACACCTGGACAAAGTTGCCACCACCATATGATAAAAAAGCTCAAATCCACCTCCAATGGCTCTCCCAAAACCAAACTTTTCTAATTTTCATTGATGAATATGAGCCTCATTATAAACAGGAATTACAATAAAAATGCTCATAATTACTAGTCTAAATGCATACAACCTTTGAAGTTCCCAAAACTGACTTAGATATGCATGAATTTGTGTTAAATTGACTAAAATAAATGCAGTCATTATTAATGACGAAAATTGACACCTCCTTGATATCTTTGGGCTTTAAAATACTCTAATATTATTCAGACCTTGAATTCTAGCCTATGAAAATGTAGCTCACGTTCAGATGCTTGATTCCTCTAAAATCAACAAAGTAACAGCAAGCCCAATCTTCTTCTCTGTCATTTGAGTTTCTCATTTGTGTGCACATCTTCTCATGCATCATTCCCTCCGGGTTCAAGAGGATTTGTCCTCAAATCTAGCAGCTCTTCATCCTCAAAATATGGAGAAAGATTCTCCACGTTGAATGTAGCTGAAACTCCATATTCACCTGAAAGTTGAAGTTTATAAGCATTTTCACCAAACTTCTCAAGTACCTTGAAAGGACCTTCTGATCTTGGAATGAGATTTGACTTACGCTTTGCTGGAAAGCTCTCCTTCCTCAAATGCAACTAAATCAAATCATATGGTTCAAAGGACTTAGCACGCCTATTCTTGTTGGGTTTCTGCTTATATTTCTCATTAGCCTTCTCAATCTGAGCTCTAACATTCTGATGCAGCTTTTTCATTGTTTTCACTCTCTCTGCTGCCTCATAATTAACTTGGAACTCACAAGGTAATGGAATCAGATAGGTGTAAGAGGATTCAGACCATACACTACCTCAAAAGGAGAACGTTCTGTAGTGTATAACTTGCTGATCTATTGTAAACAAACTCCGCCTGAGCCAAATTTAAATCTCATTCCTTCAAGTTCTTCTTAATCAAACCCCTCAAAAGAGTAGTCAATATTCAGTTTGTTACCTCCGTTTGGCCATCAGTTTGTGGCTAACAAGAAGTACTAAAAAGCAGCTTAGTACCAAGTAATCTCCACAAAGTCTTCTAAAAATACCTCGGGAAAAAGGCCGAAATCTACCTCAACTTAACGCGCAGTGCATTTTAATACCTCAACCTTGACCCAGTGCGTATTTCTACCCGAATAACCAAAAAATTCAAATAACCTACCTAAACTATCTAAATCGTGCGGATTTCGACGTTGATGCTAACAGTCGTTAGTCAACCGTCAAATAGATGTGTCAACAACCGGGAAAATGGTGCATTTCTACCTTAACTTAATGTGACGTATCTTTTTATACCTCAACCATGACCAAGGGTGGATTTGCGTTTTTAATATACGACGTCGTTTTGCTTGATCGAGCCGAAATCCATGGAAAACTAAAACGGCATCGTTTTGTATTTGGAGAAAAATTAGAAGTTAGGGATTCGATATGTTTTCTTCTATTTCAATCGAGCACGAGAAAGAAAGAGAGGATTCTAAGACTGAGTGAAATTGGAGGAGAAGGGTCGATGATGTCTGCTAAGGATAATTGGAGAGGAATCGAGGCATTATTGGTGGAGAATTTAGAGAATTATTGAGAAAAAAACGAGAATGAGACATTAAAACAAAATTCCACTCTCTCAAACATTTAATCGAACAATTGATAATTAAAAACAGATCGGACTCTCAATTTAGAAAAATTGTGCTTTTTTGAAACCTATATTTCTGGAAATTACGAAAACAAAATAAATACAAAAAGATTTGTACAATCATGATAACAAAACCTAGCTATTCTCATGAATCATGCACATTTTTTCTTTAACAAAATAAATACTTACTTCATTCAGATAGAAATACGCATTAGATCATAGTTGATGTATTAAAAGGCACCGCGCATTAAGTTGAGGTAGAAATCGGCTCTTTTCCCGGCTGTTGACTCATTCTATGACGGTTGACTAACGACTGTTAGCATCAACGTCGAAATCGGCACGATTTAGATAGTTTTGGTAGGTTATTTGAATTTTTTAGTTATTCGGGTAGAAATACGCACTAGGTCATGGTTGAGGTATTAAAAAGCACCGCGCGTTAATTTGAGGAAGAAATCGGTCCTTTTCCCAAAATACCTCAGAAACTTTGAATCACGACCAGAAACATTGGTCTTTGGAACTCCATGAAGACGCTCGACCTCCTTAAAGTACAAATCAGCAACCTGACTTACATTATCAGTCTTGTGACAAGGTATAAAATGTGTCATCTTGCTGAACCGATCAGCCACAATCATGATAGAATCCTTTCCTCTCTGAGTTCTTGGCAATCTCACAATGAAATCCATGCTCACATCATCCCAAAACTGTGTAGGAACAGGCAAAGAAGTGTAAAGTCCTTGTTAGAAGTTAATTTTCATCATTTGACAAGTTGCACACCTTTCTACTAAAATATGAACATCTTTTGCCATCTTCGGCCAAAACAAATGCTTCTGCAGCATGTCCAATGTTTTATTGATTCCAAACTGACCAAATAAGCCTCCTCCATGTGCCTCACAAATCAATAACTCTCTTATAGAACTCTTGGGAACACACAACTTCTTTCCCTTGACAAGAAATCCATCATGCAGCTGGTACTGATTTGAAACACCCTTGCACTCATTATAGACTTGTGCGAAGTCTAGATCTCCATCATACAGTTTTTTCATCATCTCAAATCCCATAATCCGAGAATCAAGAATAGAGATCAAAGCATACCTCCTTGAAAGTGCATCTGCTACTACATTCACTTTTCCTCAGTTTTGTACTTTGACACAAATGAGAAAGATTATAGAAACTTCACCCATTTAGAATGTCTACTGTTGAGCTTGTGCTGATTGTTGATATACTTCAATGCCTCATGATCAGAATGAAGAACAAACTGTCTCGGCCTCAAGTAATGTTCCCAATGATCAAGAGCTCTTACAATCGCATAAAACTCCTTATCATCAGTTGAGTAGTTCTTCCTAGCTCCTGTGAGTTTTTCCCGGAAATAAACAACATGATGTTGCCCCTGGACAAGAACAGCTCCTATCTCCACTCCACTTGCATCACAATCAACCTCAAACACTTGATTAAAATCTGGAAGTACCAAAACAGGTGCTTCACACAGTTTCTGTTTCACCACTTCAAACACCGTTTGTGCAGTCATACTCTATTCAAACTTGTCCTTCTTCAAACACTTGGTTATTGGAGCCAAGATTGTAACACCCCCGAACCGTTCTAGGCCGGCCGGCCAGATTCGGCCCTGTGAGGTCACGATATGAACATCTGTAAATAGCTCAGCCAAGGTTACCAGAACAAGTCCATCACCTTAGCGATCTATCCACAGAGCCATTACCTCTTGACTTCGGCCTAAAGCTTTGCAACCCGTACCTTAATCCTGAGTTGTGCCGGTCCGGACAAGACCAGTATCAGTTAAACACTCACACGTTTAAGAAAAACTTTTCGTTTATACTTAAATATATTACACTGAGAAACGTTACCCAAACAATTTATATTGAGCGCTCGATTTAAAGATCATACATAATAAATACTAAGATTCTTTACAAAAACAGCGCAAACCTACACCAGTTGGCCTAACGTCCGATGTCCCCTCTACAAGCTTTTCCGTCTAATGGTTACCTGCAAAACAAGTAGAGTCATGAGTAATCTAGTATTACTCAGTGAATCCGGGCCCCCACTAAACATGCATTAGTTCCCCATTCCCATCCCACACATGCATCATAGCCGAAGCAGAAACTAAGCAATCAAACATTCATCAACAAAACACATGAGCAACCAAATCACAATCAGAGATAAGTACATGCCGAAACTACTAAGATATTAAGCATGCAAAGTGACATTATTAAACATGCAACAACACCAATCTATCCTCATCAAATGCAACAAGCTATTCAAGCATTAAACAGAGAGAGCACACACACAGATGCAACACCATAATTACTTGCATGCATTAAACATAGTAGACATGCAACCAAATCCTAAGCCATGGCCTATCACCGTGCGTCTGACACTTTCCTTCCCCTAGTCCTCGATTTTGCATCATTCGACCGTATCCACAACGGCACGCGGTTCACCGATGATCGACCATCACACCATCCGGTGGCCCGGATTAAACCGTTTTGTTGGCACACCCGGATCTCGCTGCATCGTCACGCAGTACACGGCCCTAGGCTGCAATCCCGTCTCTCCGTGTCTTAACAACTTAGACTAATAACCGTGAGTTAGCTAAGCCGCCGTACCGGGAAAGTGTCAAGATCGCGACTCTCTAAATGCAAATACATGAGCAATATAACTACATGCACGCATATAAACCACTCACACAACATTCACACAACACTAATACAATCCAATCCGATACGGGTTTCATATGGCGGATACACTGCATCACATTCACCACCTGCATCAAACGATTAGTGCAATGTTTCCGTGAACCAATATGGACTCACGTAACCACTATCTCACAAAAGATACACAACCCAATCAATCACATAATTCCAGAACAAACACAATCAACACAATTCATCGTTCAATCATACATGCATCTTAATTAACTAGATCACTCAGTGAAATCCTAGTAATTTATGCATAACCTCTACTTAACCGATTTTACAATCAAGCACGGTCTATACGCGAACGTATAGAACCGTTCATGCATCAAGAATCCACACAAACAACACACCAAATCACATAGTCACACAAATTCCGAAGCATTATAAATACTAGATTGCTTAACCAAATTCTAGCATTCTAAGCATAACGACTAATTCAACCAATTAACCAAGCAAGCACGGTATTTCACAAGCCTATAAAACCGTTCACACAAAACACACAATTCACCAATCTCACACAAAGGAGCTCATATACTTAAAATATTTTATGAAAACATTTTATGAATCCCTACCCGAAATATCAACGCATATAAATCCGATTCACGTTCATGAGCAAATAAATGATTACGTTCAAACACTTAAATTAACATACTCAAAATATTTTAATAC
The DNA here is from genome assembly GCA_900406395.1 of Kernera saxatilis. NCBI lineage: Eukaryota > Viridiplantae > Streptophyta > Magnoliopsida > Brassicales > Brassicaceae > Kernera > Kernera saxatilis. The sequence goes on from OVAY01000997.1 coordinate 27,204, forward strand.
TTAGGAAATATTTCGAGTTTTACTTCAATAACCTCTAACCAACTTCAACTCGAATAAATCCAATCTACAACTCTAAAGCCTAGGAAAATTCACGTCTCAAATCCTTAGGCTATCATGATCAAACTATTCTCACACTCAGCGAGTAATCTCAAAATTCACCTTAATAAGCACACACGAATAATTTATATCCCTTTAAAAATAATTTTTAGAAATATTCTTTAAACCTCTATTAAAATTCCATCATATAATTAAATCCGAATTATGATCAAATAACACCGAATATTCACAATCCAAATGCGCACTCAAAAACGCTCATACTTAGAAATAGTTTATAGAAAATTCCTTTATAAACCTCTATCAAAATTCAAACCGAAAACTTCACCAACTATTCCATGCAAGCACCTAAACGATCAACATAACTATCTTACCAAGCACCAACAAAACATTTCCACACTTAGAAATTTCTCCTAGAATTTCCTAAGCAACCTCTACGCAAATAATCACAGAATTAAATTAAACGCGATTATATGCTTAAGCATAAAACCGCTCGTGCCACATAACAATTGATTTGCTAGGACTCATAGGTTTTCGGCAAAGATCGCTAGACTCGAGCCACGGGTCGACTCTCCTTACACTCCCGAACTTCTTCCTGAACTAGCAAAGGGGTTTTCTACACTTAGTAAAATACCCGAATTTCCTCAGAAACGGACTAAGGCTAAACGGCTTACCGACTGAGCTAAGCACGATTTGCACATGCCCTAGACTCTCCACGGCTCACAGGTTCTCAGCTAACACTCGAGCTAAACACGGACTAAAAAAATATTTGGGCAGCACTTCGGCTAAACGCTCCCGGAAAAATCCTAAAATTCTACCCGAGACCTTCTATGTATAGGCGCTCAGCCCGTCCGACAGCACCTACACACGGTGCCGGTCCGTGCCAAGTGTCGTCGGGTGCCCGCCAAGTGTGCGGTCCGAAGCTCGCGGGTCGACGCGTAGCGCACTCACACCCAGCACATGCTGAGAAGTCCTCCCGTCGTGACACGAAGCGCACTAGCTGAGACACGAGCCGGGAATTCCTCGGGTGGCGACACGTAGCACGGTAGTCCGACCAAGTCCCACATGATGTTCCCCTGCCGCTAGCGTGTAGCGCACCGAGCCGACAAAAACGCCCATGATGTTCCCTCACGCGCTAACATGTTACGCCCCGAGCCGACAAACCCGTCCGCGATGTTCCCCGGCGCTCGACATAGACCGCGCCCATCCTGACGTTCGACCGCGGTACGTACCGCACAGTCCGTACCGGCCCAAAACATTTTTTTTCTCGGCCAAAACACAATTTTCCTCGGGCCAAACTTAATTTCCTTCGACCAAAACTCCTCCTCAGCATTCTAAGCCTGTTCCTCAAGGTTTCTTTCTGAAAAATCCTTGGCCCTTTAGACGGTCATTTGATGCCGATGACTCGCCTTACCGACTTGTCTTTTCTCCGTTCTGATCTGAAATTTCTTCGAGCCTTTTAAGCTCTTTCTCGATCAATCCCTTCCTTTAACCATTCAGACCTATTTTCTTGAGCTCTTCTCTTCGGCCGTCTTAGTTCTCGAGAGGGTCATTACAATGATAGTACTGCAGTTCTGCACAAACCGTCTATAGAAAGAAGCAAGACCATGGAAGCTTCTCACATCATATTGTGTAGCTTGAACTGGCCAACTCCTTATTGCTTCCACTTTGCTTCCATCCACTCTTAGGCTTAGCATAGAGTTGGTTTATGCGTAACACCTCAAAGACCTCCCTTAGGTGCTGTGAATGATCCTCTTCGTTCTTGTTGTACACCAGAATATCATCAAAGTAAACAACCACAAACTTCCCAATAAAGTTGCGTAGTACCTGATTCATCAGCCTCATGAAAGTACCCGGCAAACCAAATGGCATGACAAGCCCAATCTTCTTCTCTGTCATTTGAGTTGCTGCATTTGTGTGCACATCTGCTTTTGCATCAACGATCTTTTTCTTGGAGTACCCCCAAGTCACACTCACATTTTCCGCACTTGCACACCCGCAGAGGACGATAATTAGCCATATTATCCCATTTGTGATTTAGCTTTCCATAGTAAGCTTCAATCGCGAGCCCCCTTTGCTTGCAACAAGCCAATTCAGCTTTGATTTGTGTGATGCGTGGTCCATTGGTCACCAAAAAACGTTTCTTCAAGTGATCCTGAGATCTTTCGCCACATCCCTATGTGAAATGTTGGAACGAATACTGGGATCTATTGTTATTTTGATTCACGAATCAAGTAAGGCTTGAATCGTCTACCAATCTTCAAAATCTGGAGATCCTTCATCCGGGCGTTTGATTGACTCGTCGAGAAAACCAAATTTTTTCTGTGATGGATGAGATATCACCGCTCCAGGAATGTTGCAGCCGCCAGGTCATAAGGTGAGATGGTACGTCTCACTTCCGTCATCGTTGTGTTCGTTGTCGGGTTCAGGATTGATGTTGAGCCGTTAGCAGCAGTAACGTTGGCCATAGTTGATGTCGTTTAAGAGAAAAATTTTGGTGTTATAGATTGTATTGCTCTGATACCATACCATAGAGAAACAGAGGAAGACGCTCTCAGATTTGAAGGTGTTTTCTGTATATTTTTGGAGAGAAACCTTACAACGCTTATATAAGCAGAGCGTATCTAAAGTCCTAAATACAAAGATTATGCAAACTATACATCGACTATCTTAGGGAACTAAATTCCCTAATTTCCTAAACATGTGGGATATGATTATAAGATATGATATCCCAATAATTTTGTTCCACCAAAACAGAGAAATCCCACCATCGACTCATCTCTCTTGTGACTCATCTTACCATCGTTTCTTTCATATATCAGTTATATCCATCTCGCCACCAGCTCGTACAATAAGAAAGATCGATCGGAGAAGGTTCATCTTTAATTGAAGCTTCAAGAACCTACAGCCACATAAATATGAACCTGGTGGTGAAAAAGCAATAAGCAAAATATTTCTTAGACGATTTATCATCAGATTCAAATCAATTTCATCACACGAATCAAGCCTCATGTCCCAATACAACACTCAATACATGCCCTAATGCAACACTCGAAATTATTGCATTGGCAAATGATTTTAATCCTATCTTCTCAAATTAAGCTCCAAGAACCTGCAGCCACAAAAACTTAAAAAAAAACGTCCAAGCATTTTTCAAGAAAATAAAAAGAAATAGTAACCCTAAGTGAACAACATATCTGCACAAACACAACGTATGATACAAAAATATCATAAATTTATGTTAATAATCTGTTATATTGTATGGTAAAACATCATTCGATCCCCTTTGTTTCGGGGGTGAGTTTATCATGCTAGAAAATCCCAGAAATATGTAATTAATTATATGTACATGGTTTGTCAATAAAAACCAGGGTTTCTTCTATCTCCAGTGGATTTTTTAAAACCTAAATGGATTAAAGCATGCAAATAAATTCTGTACCAAGAATACTGAGAATCCTCTTTGGTTACCTATTCGAAAAGACCATCCCCGTGCCAAAAATCTTCCAGAAAATCCACCATTTCATTTTTTTTTTTGAGAACAAAATCCACCATTTCTTGCAAAAAGATTGCAACCAAGTTAATACCAATGAAGGTTTTGAAAGAGAAGGAATAGAACTAACTTTAAGAAGAAGATGAAATTTTTTAGGAGAACTATAGGAACTCACAGCTAGAGAGATGGGCTTGTGAAAGGGCTTGTTGGATAGAAGCAAGTCTTCATAAGTAGCATTGAAGCTACAAAAACATTTAGAATTGAAACATGAGTTTTATTAACTGTTAATATATGTAAAAATGAAGCTTGAAGAAGATTTCAAAGTGCTGAGAAATAACTCACACTTACTTATGTACCTTATTACAGGTTCCATAGGCATCACTGAAGTACTTTAGACGGATCTCCAACCCACTACTTTATCATCTCTTGCCATGAGAAACTTTGTTCAGGTATCCCTACAGACCAATCCTGAAACTTTGTTCTATTAACAAAGGAACAGACGACGAACAACATACAGAGCTATGCAATATTAATCATCATATGAAGTTTAAATTTAACAATTGCACAAGCAGATGTGAATCAAACCAATAACTCTTCTAATATACTAGCAAAGTATTTTCATCAAAATTTTTGAAATATGTTTTAAAGCCAAAATCTAAATTACATATATATCAATTGATTTATTGTTGAGAAAATCTACTTAAAATTTAAGGATTTGCATCGGTGTATTATAGAAAACTTGGGAATAAATATTTTTTGCTATTTGTATCATTTTAGAGTTAAAGAATACTATAATTTTTTGGTAAAGATCGATAATTCAATTTCATAAAAAAAGTCAAAAATATGTAAACTAAACACAAAAATAAAAGAAAAAAAAATATAGATAAGAGATTGTAAAACAAAAATAAGTTTTTTTTTTAAATCTCTCTACAATTTTTCCAAAAATGAGAATTTGTTAATTTTTCCTTTGCTTATATATACAATAATTAATAGTTTAACTATGATACGTAATTATCATTGGAACCATATAAATTTTTTTTTGAAAAAATTTAAAAAATTAAAAATGTTATAATATGTGCTATAGAAAACAATCTAAATTTCAAAACTAAAAGAGTAAGAAAAGAAGGAGTGGTTACAATGCTCAAGTGCTGCCACAACAAAATACGCATGTAAAAAGTGATACATATTATTCAATATCCCAAATGAAAATATTTTACACCATACTCCAAGAGAAAAACATGTTTGAGAAATCGTCCTTCGAATCAAATGGTAAGTCTAATGGATCAAAAAAAAAAGCTGAAAATTTCAAGCATGGTTAGTTTTTGAGAAGAGAAAGTCGGGGATGAAGTCCGGAGTTAGCATTTTAAAAAGAAATAGGTTACATACATTTGGTGTTTGTTGCATATTAAACATTAGATCATGCAATGTTTGTGTAACATCCCGGGAGAGGTTAAAAGAATTGATTTGGCTACTTATGTCACCAAAGTGCACTTATATTTTCCGTCACTTGTCCTGAGAGAACTCCAGAGTTAAGCGTGCTTGAGTTAGAGCGATTGAAGGATGGGTGACCTATCGGGAAGTCATTTCCGGTACCATGCGAGTGAGGACAAAGCACGGGAAAAGATCGCGTGGTGATTGCAGGGACAGTAAGTCATGACTTTCGAACTTCTCGGTTAACGCATCGACCGTCGGACAGGGGCGGGCCGGCCCATGGGCCTAGTGAGAGGACATGGGGGTCCACCGGTCGGGGCGGTCGGAGCGTTATAAGTAAATTGTAACATCTCGGGAGAGGTTAAAAGAATTGATTTGGCTACCTATGTCACCAAAGTGCACTTATCTTTTCCGTCACAAGTCCAGAGAGAACTCCAGAGTTAAGCGTGCTTGAGCTGGAACAATTGAAGGATGGGTGACCTATCGGGAAGTCATTTCCGGTACCATACGAGTGAGGACAAAGCACGGGGAAAGATCGCGTGGTGATTACAGGGACAGTAAATCATGACTTACGATCTTTTCGGTTAACGCACCGACCGTCGGACAGGGTGGGCTGGCCCATGGGCTTAGTGAGAGGACATGGGGGCCCACTGGTAGGGGCGGTCGGGACGTTACAGTTTGAGAGACACTTTTAACCAAAAAAAAACAAATCAAAACATATATGATATATCGAGCTATCTTTGGTGTTATTCATGTGTGATCAATAAAAACAGGATAAACAAAATGAAAAACAATTGTGGCACAAAAAGGGGTTGTGAAGCGATTTTAACAGCACAAAAAACGGTACAATTACTATCTTAAATTATAGTAGTAAATATAATATTTTTTCCATTTTATTTTGCATATTTGTAATTTCCTGATCATTTTAAATTCATTTATTAATATCATATTTTTATGTTTAAGCTAAATTTATTATTTAAATTAGTATAATATCATTCATTATCTTTACTATAAAACAATCATCATTTACCGTACTACCATCTATTACCACTACTAACTGTATTACCATTTGTTATCGCTATTAAATATTCTATATTGAATCCACACATTTTACATAACAATAAGTAAAACAGTATATATTTATTAAAAAAAAAATAGTATATACAAACTCAATAGAATTGAAGATATTGACTTTATTTATTTAAGCTTTTAGTAACTAAAAACAAACTAGAGAAAAAGCACACAAAAATAAATGCTTAAAATAAAATTTAAAAGCAATAAATTATAATTTTACTTAGCTTTATGATCATTTTTCTAGTTCAAAATAAAAAGTTGAGTTTAGTTAATTGTTAGAGATGGAGGAAAAAAAAATAAATCGAAGTTACCATTTGAAGCTCCCTTTTTTTGGGCTTAAGACCCTCTTTCTCAACTAAAGTTTTTCTTTAGTTGGTGAATAGAGCTTTGACCGAAATTAATTTTCCCGTTGTTTAACTTCTCTAAGGATTTTTTCTTGCAGTTCTTCAAATCGAGAGAAGAAATCATTTTAATTTGTAGCTCGTGGTGTGCATAGCTTGGAAATCTCGGATCTTCGAAGGTCTTTCAGTGGTCTGGAAGAGGCTAGGGTTTGAGCTCAGTGGGCAGTGTGCTAGGTCAATTTTGTGAAGACATCATGTCAGCGGCGATGGATAAAGCGTTAATGGCGATGTCATTGGAGGAAGAAGACATCCCTTTTGACATGCCGGATCTACCAGAATACTTATCGTGTGAGATGAATGTTTTGAGTCTTATCGGGAGGGTTCTAAATCCTGAGTGTCAACCAATGAAATATCTAATCAGGAATATGCCAAGAAAGTGGCAGAAGATCGGACGGGTGAGAGGAATAGCCTTATCGAGGGAAATATTTCAATTCATTTTCAACTCTGAACATGACTTACAAGAGACTCTCGACAAAGGGTTACATACTTTCAACGAGTGGGCGGCGCTCGCAATTGACCGGAGGTATGAAGATGCTCCTAATAATTATTTGCAATTTGTACCCATTTGGTTGCAGATATGGAATTTACCGGTCAACTACTACATGGTTAAAGCTCTCACGACTTTGGGGGAACATATTGGGCAGGTGATTGAGGTTGCCTTTGATCCAAATGTTCCTCATATTGAAGACTATGTGAGAGTCAAGGTGCTTTCGATGTTTCCAGACCTTTAACTAAAGAAAGGGGGTACGACTTTAGTCAACTTTGAGTATGAAAGGGTGCAAAAAAGATGTTACAAATGCCAAAGAATGACTCATGAGCAAAGTGTTTGTCTGTTGTTGATAAAAAAGAGACATGATATAGCTTATATGAGAAGAAGATATATAAGAGCCAGTTCTCAAACAAATCTGATCCGTTATTTGGTGTCCTTGAAGAGCATCAGGTAGGGGTCAATCGAACAACGGAAAGACCAAGAATAGCACCAGAGGTGTTAGAAGGGATGCGGCAATATCTTTTAGTTGCTAATGACGAGGAACGAGTGATAAGAGTGGAACGGGTCAAAAGGACAGTAAGAGAGGTAGAAAAGGATCATTTACAACAAAAATCATTACTGCGCCTGGAACCTCTTCCAATTGTTCATCGTGATGTTAACAAAGGCAAGGGGCTGGTCTTTGATTTTGAAAAGAAGAAGGATTTTCATTAAGCTCAATCAGAGGAGCAAAAGCAACCCAAAATTCTTCAAGAGGCTATTCAAGTGGGGCAAGGTGCTTCTTCTCAGGTCCCGTATGGTTTCCAACCTGATGAAGAGTTTGATCTTGGTTTGGAAAGTTTATGACTTAATCAAATTTTTCCAACGGTTTTGAGTACTCCCTCTTCAGAGGCTGGCTCTTCCGGGGTTAAATTGAGAAAGATCCCCTCTAGAAAATGGCCTTTTAAACACAGGAGGAGCAAGAGTTTTATCCAAACTCAGGATTCGGAGAAAGAGTTGCAAGAGAGTTTGGCGGTGTTAGTTTCAAAAAGAAAAGTTGCGAATGAAGCGAAAGTTACATCTAAAGTCGCTAAGCGCAACCAAACTGAGGTGGTCCCAAAGGAGGGACCGTCCAGTATTTAATAGCGCTTCTGAGCTGGAATTGTCATGGCTTAGGCCGCTCAGAGGACCAGGCAATTCCCCGTCTCAAGGAAATGAGGAAAAACCATTTCCCTGAGATTATGTTTCTTATGGAGACAATGAACAAAAGGAATGTGCTTGTAGATATGCAGCAATGGCTTGGTTATGAAGCTAACTTGGTAGGCGCGGTGAACAAGCCGAAAGCATGGCCATCGTTTCGGTATCACGCAGTGGAATTACTAGTAAGCTTAAGTTTTTGTAGGAATGGCGATTTGAAGTGGCCAGCAGATCATCGAAATAGAAGGGCCTTTCTCATTGCAAAAAGTGTGACAATGGATGGCAGATGGCAATCGTATGTGGCAAGAGGTCCCACTGTAAGGTTAAGTCATATCTTTAGAAGTGAGAGAGTGGTGCCCTCTGTTTGCTGAAGGTCTTTTTTCGTCCTCTGTTTTTGTATTACCCCTTTAAATGGTTTTTGTTGGTTACGTTTGGGAAAAAGTATTAGATGGCTTAGTTAGTAATTTTTGGTTCTTATACTTAGTCGCCAATTTTTGCGGGGATGTAATAGAAATGTATTTTATCCGATCATTATCAATATATACGTACAGATGCCAAAAAAAAGAAGTTAATTGTTAGAGATGAAGCGGAAGACCTTTCTCTATCATTATTTGGTTTATTTTTTCTTTTTTTCAATTTCAACTTTCAACCTTACAAAGTCTGAAACTGAATAAAAAAGTTTTATGCTTGGACTTCATACATAAATCTACTTAAACAGACTGCAAATGAAGCCTGATATATAATTAAATCTTATATTTAAATTAAAAAATCTAGGAAAATTAATTTGATTAAAAATATGCATACATAAAAAATATATAAGCAATTTTGAATTGTAAAAATTTACTATTGAATCATATTAGACCAAGTAAGATAAATTAAGTTATAAACTATATACATACTTGAGCACACTACAAATGAAATCTCCTCGTTGGATTTCATGTATAAGTCTACTTGAGCAGACTGCAAATGGAGTCTGATATATAATTAAATCTTATATTTAAATTAACAAAAATAAGAAATTAATTTGATTAAAAATATGCATAATTAAATAAAATATAAAAAATTACAAATGATCTAAATGAAAAATTCCATACAATTGAATCAAATTTTAAAAATAAGATAAATTAGGTTACAAACTAAATACATTCTAATAATGTAACCAATACATATTATACCAAATAATATTATGCATAACCATGAATATAGGTATTTATGTAGTCACAAATATTCTTGTTATTGATGTTCCATATTTATAATGATCTTGAATTTGTGGTTTGACTGAGGTATAATTTAGGGAATAAGGATTAGGGTTATGGTTTAGGATAAACAAATTGTAGGGTTTAGGTTTAGGGTATGGTTTAGGGTAAACAAATTGTAGGGTCTAGGTTTAGGGTTAGAGTTAGAGTTTATAATTTTTCTAATTGAATTTTTAAATTTACATAAAAATATTACATTGTCCAATTTATATTTTGTTATTAGTTTTTATTTATAATTTGAGCTATTAAGAGGAAAATATTCGAATTAAGACGAAAATATTAGAATTAGGATTTAGGTTTAGCAGACTTCATACGCAGTCTGTATAATTTTTGCGACTTCAATTGAAGTCTATTTAAAGTTTAGGGTATAGAAGACTTCGAATGAAGTCTACTAATAGTTTAGGGCATAGAGACTGCAAATGAAGTATATTAACCGAAAATTATTAACATAACCAAACGAATTACAAATTTAACCAAAATTGAACCACTTAATTTTAACATAACCAACAACATATAAAAACGATTTTACACCCCTTATACATTAGTTTACAAAATATAAGCAATTATCAAACATAGAAATTAAAATTTCATACAATTGAACTAAATTAAACGAAATAACATAAATTAGGTTACAAACTAAATACATACTAATAATGAAACCAATAGATAACATACCAAATAATCTTATGCATAACCATATATTTAGGTATTTATGTGGTCACATGTATTTTATATTTCATATTTATAATTATGTAGAGTTTGTTGTTTTAATGGGATAAGGTTTTGGATTTAAGACTTAGGGGTTATAGTTTAGGATAAACAAATTTATAGTAATTATAGTTTAGGGTTAGACTTAGAGTTTATAATCATTTTAGTTTAATTTTAAATTTCTATAGAGGTGTTAAATTATGAATATATTAAACGCTTTTAATTTTTAATATAAGTTTTATTTATAGTTTTAACTATTATGTGAAAAATATTCCATTTACGGTTTAATTTTAGTAGACTTCATTCGAAGTCTCTTTATATTTTGAGACTTCAAGTGAAGTCTATATAAAGTTTAGGACAAAAAAAACTTTGAGTGAATTCCAGTTTAGGGCATAGAGATTGCAAATGAAGTCTGTGAAACCGAAAATTATTAACTTAACCGAATGAATTACAAATTTAACCAAAATAAAACCAATTAATTTTAACCTATCCGATTTGGACCTATGCGCCTTCAATGGTGGATTCCAACTAATCGAGGAGGAATTAAGTGACAAGCTCAACTGTTCTAGATGGTTAAGCCATAAGAAGAACGTGGCGAATTGGATTCACATCAAAAGAGTTTTGGGCTTGGAAGTTATTAATTTTACAAGTTGGCAGACTTGCTACAGGCCCAATTACGCGTCCAGGACAAAGATCGAGTTACACAGCTCAACTCAGCAGGAATCTGGACTCAAGACCACTTGGAGAATATTCTTGGATCTTTCCTGGATCCAACAAGCCCAAGATCTTGGAAAACAACCATCGGACCCTCAAGATACAGCCCATTTCCCAAAATGGGTCGACATGGTTCTAAACATGGACAGTTCTCGGCGCAACTGGTTTAGGAGCTTACAAACCTATGTGTGGCGACCAGGAGACCTTCTGAAAGCTATTTTGAATCTTGAGAGTGCTCTTAGGAGTGCAAACAAAGACCAAGCACGTTTCCCCTTTTTCAGGTATGTGTCTGAACTTTAATTTGAATAAATGACATCTTTTTTTTTGTTTTCTGTTTTGCAGCTGCTTTCCTTGAGTTTTGTAATTTCGTTTCCCTTAATTCATGCACGAGTTTGTAACATGTTTTGACCTTAGAAGGTCCCCAGCTGCTGGACTATTTAATGAAGTCCCTTCTCAGCTATGTAACCACGTTTTTGAATTAATAGAAAGTGTTTTTCTCCTTACAAAGACTGAGTTT
>OVAY01000998.1:0-38469 GCA_900406395.1 Kernera saxatilis
ATGTGTTGGTGACAAACTATAGAGAAAAGGCAACCACGGAAATCATATCTCGCCAATCTTAGGTTATATCTCTTTCTCCCTCGTAGTAAAGAAGTGTGCGAGTGTGTGATTTTGGAGAATTTAGGAAATTATCTTAGGGAAAAAGGTTTGACTTTCGACTATGCCACGTGTAAACGTTTAAGAGATGAAACTTGGCGTCTTTTGACACTGAAGGTTTCAACTTTCAACTTTGAAATCTAGTAAGCAGGGAAAAGTTTTCATCTGAGTTTTCTCGTGCAGTCATGAAATCTTCTTCTTCTTATTTAGCTCTCCAGAGGTAGATCAATCTCTCAAAAGCTCATTGAGGCAATCTCGAGGTCGAGGTTCGCGATCGTGGTGATCTCCGAGAGATATGCCGCCTGAAGCTGGTGCTTTGGAGCTTTTGAAGATCAACGAATGTAAGGACGGAATTGGTCAGATAGTGATACCGATCTTTTTATGGGGTTGACCCTTTGGACATGAGGAAGCAGACAGGGAGTTTCGCCGAGAATATGAAAGGCATAGGGACAAAGAGCGGTTAAGAAAATGGGAAGAGGGTTTGATGAAATCGGCTGCAATTGCTGGTGAGGTTTCTCGAAACTGGTTAGTTGTTTTTGTGACATGTTTAACTCTATTGAGAGAAAGCTATGGAATTTGTTTTGTTTTAAGTTGAAAGTTATAGTTAATTCAGATTAATTTATATTATAGAAAGGATGAGTCAAAGCTGATTAAGAAGATTGATTGTTAAAGCCATTTCTGATCAATTGGTTTCCATTTCAATGGATGATTCATAGGAGTTGATTGGAATGACTGTCCATATGGGTGCCTTGCAGTCTCTGTTGTCTATGGACCATGGAGAGCTGGCTCGAATGGTCGGAATATAGGGAATGGGTGGTGTCGGCAAATCTACGGTTGCTAGATTTATATACACTTGTACGTATTAATGCACTTGGTATATCGGTGAACGTGTGAGTATAGCTAGGTGTATGAAGATTATTTAAGGATGACGGAAAAAAGGCAGAGACTTGATTGGCATCTTCCTCTCTTGTTGGATATATCTCTGTGGCTTCTTTAAGAGACCACATTTAGTGGCTGTATATATAAAGTTAAAGTGTTGATATATACTTGGTTGCGTTTATTGGTTTGGTTTCGATTCTTTTGCTTTCCATTGCGTCTTACCCCCATTTCATAAATACATGATTTGATTGGTAACCCCCTTAGTGCATAATAAAAATATCGCAACGTGGTTTTGTATTTATCCTAGTGATTACACGTCTTTGCGGATTCATAAGATATACGTTCTCAATTCCTTTCAATGAACAAAATAAACGAAAATTGATCATTCACGATGAGTTGTACTAATTTATTCACAATATTTAATTTTTATATTTTAAGACTTCGTAAATCATTTATATAGTGCCCCTCATCATGTGCCACGGCTGCCAATCACATCATCACACCACTGGTTATATAAAATATATCCTCTATGAAGCATATATATATATATATATATATATCTATATAGCTAGAGAGAAGAAAGCTTAATTACGTACATACATGGTTGAAGAAGGAAGCTAACTTTAGGAGGGATAGGAGTTACGTAGTTACTGAAATCAGGTTGAGGGGCGTAGGAAGTTGTGGTGGAGGAAGTGTAATGAACATTATTATAAAGGTTATGGGAAGGAGTTGGATGCTTCACAGCTTTGCAAAAGGGCATTAGCCTAGCTATCATGAACCTTCTTGATCTCCTTCTGTTCATCTCCATGATGATCACTTTATTACTTGCTTACTACTAGTGATGTTTAAATTAAAAGGGCCTAGGCTTCAACGGGCCTGTTTTTTTTTTTTTTTTTTTTTAACTACACAAAACGACGGNTTTTTTTTCAACTACACAAAACGACGTCGTTTTTAACTGAGGAAACGACGTCGTTTTTAACTGAGGAAACGACGTCGTTTTTAACTTAGGGTTCTAAAAATATCGTTGTTGTTGTTGCCATGGACAGAGAACTCCAGTGGCTAATTCATGAAGTGAGATTGGCGTGAGCAATCGGGTCCTGAGCAATCTCATTTCTCTCCACATATCTACTAGAGTAATTCCGCTTCCAGTGGCTAATTCATGAAGTGAGATTGGCGTGAGCAATCGGGTACTGAGCAATCTCATCTCTCTCTCCATATCTACTAGAGTAATTCCGCTTCCAGTGGCTAATTCATGAAGTGAGATTGGCGTGAGCAATCGGGTCCTGAGCAATCTCATCTCTCTCTCCATATCTTCTAGAGTAATTCCGCTTCCTGTGAGTTTCTTCGCCTCTCTCACTATAGTTCTCTGGGATTTTTGAGTGTTGGATTAGAATGATTTAGGGTAAGATTGATTGGATACTTGGTAACGTGACTTTAGTCAAACCCAAGACAGAAAAGGAAGAGGAAAGTTCCGTCTCTTAATTCAGATTTGGGCATCTCGACTTTCATGATTTTGAGTGTCTTGTTTTCTCATCTTGGTTTCAATCTGTTTTAATTCTTTATGATCGATAGTGAATTTGATTACGGGTCTATAAGGAATTTAAGATGTTAGATAGTGAACTTCGAAATTGCTAATGTGTTACAATTACGGGTCTCTGTAATCTGTTTTAAACAATGAAGTTAAGGTAGTCACGATGTCTATTGTTACTGAAAGGAACCCCAAGTAGAGAGGGCGGTCCAATGAATATGCATGAGGACTGAGGAGGTTTGGATTGGTACTGAAAAGAGTCATTCATGAGTTGAGTTTTGGTTGGAATGGTCATAGTGACCGTGAGAAATGGGTTATGTCTTGTTTTTTTTTGTCTTTGTGTTGTGTTGTGTGGCGTTGGGTTCTCTTGTCGCTTCTTGACTGTGTTAATCAATTGTAAAGACTTCAAAACTTGATTCAAAGAGACTTACCCCTTATCTCACATTTACAGGAGGGCAGATTTCTAGGTTTTATTTCACAAAGGTTCGGATGCAGCAGCAACAAAATCTGGATCTGCAAATGCCTAAACAATCAGGTCAACAATTTCCCCAAATAAATTTAAAAGTTATGAAAGTTTCTTTCCTTATTTTGTGTTATTTATCAAATTGCATCTACATAGTGCAAATACTAGTGAGGAAGAAGCAATGGCTCTGGCTGTTATCTCATCATATTTCAAGGACAACAATCTCCTCCATAACCAGCTGGAATCATTTAATACCTTCATTAATGAAGGTATTAAACATATTGTTGTCCAATCAGAAGATATCAAGATATTTTCTCACGGGATTCACACTTATGTAAGTTTTCTTGTAATTAGGGTTTACAATTAAGTAATTAATATCTTTTTTGTCTGATATATTTGTTTTCATGTAGACTATTAGGTTTGGAGACATTTGTGTAGATACCCCGATATTCACAGAGGCTGATGGAGAGATCATTCACTTGCTCCCTAGAGATGCGAGGTTGAGACATTGCTCATATGCGTCTCCTATGCATCTCAACATAAACATAGAAAAGATTGGAGAAGCACCCACCCCTCTCAGTTTTTATATTGGGAAGGTACATAGAATTAATTGCATTTATAACATGGCTCTAGTTGCATGTATTACATGGTTCTGATATTCAGATTGATTTTTTTTTGCTAGGTTCCCATCATGCTCCACTCAGTGAAATGCGCATTACATAAAAAATCTCATGATGAGTTGATTAAAGCTGGAGAATGTGCATATGATGAAGGTGGATACTTCATCATCAATGGCCATGAGAAAGTCATCATTGCCCAGGAGAAACTGGCCACAAATCGACTGTGTATTTCTCAGAAGAAGCAACCTAACAAGTATACATATGTTGGTCAAGTTCATTCCATGGGTGAGAACCAACTATCTCCGAGAACAATGTATGTGCGCATTCTTTTTGAGAGTAGGTCCAAAGCAGTAAGAGAATGATCTATTTTTTTTTCTTCAAATCCTAAAATATAGTTACAATTGTTTTGGAAAATTGATGTTTATGTTGTTTTTGTAGTGTATTCGCTGTACTATTCCATTCATCAGATCTGATATTCCTATTGTCCTAGTATTTCGGGCACTAGGAGTTTCTACTGATCGTGATATAGTACAGCTCATTTGCTACGATGATTCTGATACCGAGATGGTGGAGTTACTCTGGTATTCGTTTGAAGAAGCTAAAAATTTTAAAACTGAGGAGGTATCAGTTGATCATATATTGAATACCATTTTTCTTGTTCTTTCAACTGTTCTTAATCTGATAACTATTTGCCTCATGGTGCACTCAACTACATTGGAAAACGAGGTGCAAACAATCCTGAAAACATGGAGGAGAGAAGAAGGTATGATAATCTAACCAAAGAAGTTGGGAATTATGATACTGCAAGTGCATAATTGAGGTTTGCAATTGCAATATTATCACGGCAGGTATGCAAGTGATATCCTCGAGAAAGAAATGCTTCCTCATGTAAGAATCAAAGATGACTGGAAGAAGAAGAAAGCTTATTATTTGGGGTAAGAATTCAGCTCAGTTATTTTCTTAATAGTTTTATATATTTGTGTGCTGATGTTAGTATGTGTGTTTAGGTACATCATACACCGGCTGCTTCTTTGTGCACTTGGCCGCAGGCCAGTGGATGACAGGGATCATCACAGTAACAAAAGGTTGGATCTTGCTGGTCCTTTATTTGGGGAGCTGTTTAGAAAGGTATGCCGACAAAACTATATACAATATCCTGGAGTTTCTCTGACATCATGTTACTTTTTGTGCACATAGCTTTTCAGAAACCTGACTCATAGGATAAGATCTTATGCACAAAAGGTCAGCTTCTTGCATAGCTAATTGTTTCTTTAATTCTAATATATATTAATCTATTTGGAAGTCTAATATGTGTTTTTTCAGTGTGCTGACAGCAAAAAGGAGATAAATCTTGAACTTGCTATTATGGTTCAGACGGTTACAAAAGGCTTTAACTATGCCCTTGCTACCGGGAATTGGGGACCGGGAAATGCTGCTGACAACAGAGTTGGAGTCTCCCAGGTAGGTTGATATATATATGCTGCTACATTTACAATAAATTTACATGGTTCTAAAGTTTTAACTAAGCAACAGGTGCTAAATCGGTTGACATATCTTTCGAGCTTGTCACATCTAAGACGGGTGAATTCTTCGATAAGGCCTGAAGGTAAAAAACTTCAATCTTATCCTGAAGTTTCTTTTTTTTTTTTAATGTATCTGTTAGTGGACTTGACACATTTTTGAAGTGGAGTTCTTTTACTATCCACAGCCTTGCAAGTTAGATCTGTTTGTATGTAGTTGAACTTTTCTCTATCTGAAATTCTTTCGAGTCTATATCTCCAGGAAACGTGGTGGTAAAGCCACGGCAACTGCACACCTCACAATGGGGAATGATGTGCCCCGTTGAAACACCCAAAGGAGATTCTTGTGGTCTGGTGAAAAACTTGGCGCTCATGGCTCACATAACTCTTGGATCAGCTGCCAACAAAGTGATTGACAATTTGTATGAAAATGGGTTACACGATATTGAGGTATGTTGCAATTCACATTTGAGTGTTGTTTTACTAAAATTTTCGCTAGTTCATTTCGTGTTGTTTCCTGAAAGTCTAACTTGATTGTAGGATCCCGATATCAATCCACTTACGATATCCCAAACCACAAAATTTTTTGTCAATGGAGATTGGGTTGGAGTTTATTGGCATAATCCAGACTTTCTAGTGATACAACTGAAATCCTGGTTGCAGGCATATGCAATTTCTTTCACCACTCAAAATATTTTCATGATAAATAAATACCAGATTAAGGGAAAGTGATATTTTATTTTCTCATGCAGCTTCAAGAAAACTGGTACGCTAGCATTATTGTACACTTAAGTCTAAAGGAGATTCAGATTAACACCGATTCGGGTCGATGTAGTCGACCTTTGTTAACGGTGGAAAACCAGAGACTTAAAATCAAGGTGCGTATGTAACCTGCTCTCAAAGCGTATGTAGTTGACTTCTGATTGTCATACTAACATTCTTTTTCATAACCCAGAAGAGCGATAGTTGGCAGAAATTGCTTGAAAACGGTCTTGTAGACTATATAGATGCAGAGGAAGAGGAGACGACCATGATTTCCATATCCATCGAGGTAACTAATTGTAATGTTTAAATGACTTTGTGGTCCAAACCATTGTAGAAAACTCATTGCGAGTTTATTTGTTGCAGAATCTTGCTAAAGAAAGAAACAGTCAGGAGGCTTATTGCGACTCATACACTCATTGTGAGATACATCCATCATTGATATTGGGTGTATCTGCTTCAACCATACCTTTTCCCAATCACAACCAGGTCTTTCCTTTTAACTTTGATTTAACTTTTTAATAAAAGATTTTGTTTAATAAAGGAATGTTAATTTTGTGCTGTGTTTTGATTAAGCAGTCACCCCGTAATACATATCAGTCTGCAATGGGGAAGCAAGCAATTGGCATGTATGCCTTGAACTACCAGTCTCGCATGGATACACAGAGCTCTATTCTCTGTTATCCTCAAAAGCCACTTGTTAACACAAGTGCGATGGAGCATCTTTACCTTAAACAGCTTCCAGCGGGAATTGTAAGATTTTTGTTTTTCCTAATAGAATAATCATAATTCAGGTCTTGACATTCTATTAACTCTTTCATATTTTGTGTAGAATGCCGTTGTTGCTATTTCATACCACGATGGCTACAATGAAGGAGATGCTATCGTCATGAACCAATCTTCGATAGACCGAGGATTTTTCCGGTCTCTTTCTTTTCACACATACAAGTAAGCAGTAATATGCTTTTTGATCTTTATGATGTTTTTCTGTGTCTTTTAGTGAAGGAGATTGCTTAGCCCTTATACACTTTCCATTCATCTCATTGCAATTTTTTGGTGAGCCAGAGAGAAGGAAAAGATGGGATTAAAGTTTGGGCGGCCATCAAACAATATGCGGCATTTGGACGATGATGGTCTTCCATCTCCTGTAAGCTACTATTTCTTGGTTATGTCAGGTGATTAGGTGTAAAACTTTATGCAACTCATACAATTTTTCTTTATATTTCTTGGTTTAGGGTACAAAAGTTCCAATAGAAGGAGTGATTATAGGGGTATCTCAAGATAAAGAGCATAGTGTTAAGATGCTCATAGGTGATAACGGAAGGGTGGACAAGGTACATATAATCTCGTCTATAAATAGGAAATTTTTTGTAGCTTTGTGTTGTTTTATGGTTTTAACGTACTCTTTGTTTTGTTTTTCAGGTGTTGTTGACTACAGATGGTCAAACTGGGTTCCGGTCTGTGAAAGTGAAAACCAGAACGGTTAGAACTCCCCAGATCGGAGACAAGTTCAGCAGCCGCCACTCCCAAAAGGGAGTGATAGGGATGACCACTTGTCAAGAAGACATGCCATGGACAGTGGAAGGCATCACCCCCGACATCATCATCAACCCACACTCCATACCATCCCGCATGACCATAGGACAGCTGTTGGAGTGCCTCATGGGTAAGAGACTAGCTACCGTGGCCATGTAAAAGGACGTTGTTCCCTTTACAGAGGTGACGGTAAGTACATTTTTTTACATACCTGTTACTTGATCTAAATAAAGTAATAGTTAGACTGAAAATACCTGTTAACTTGATAAAGTAATAGTTAGACTGATATCGAAAGTGTTTTTGTAGGTTGATAACATCAGAAGAATGCTCCATAAGTGCGGTTATCAGAGGGATGGACTTGAGAGGATGTACGACGGTCATACCGGGAGACCCATCACCTCTATGATCTTCGTTGGACCCAGTTACTACCAGAGGTTGGCGCATTTGGTTGAAGACAAGATACAGTCATGTTGTCGAGGTGTCAGGGAGGTATTAACTAGACAACCAAAGCAGGGGAGATCTGAGTTTGGTGGTCTACGCTTTGGGGAGATGGAACGGGATGCTCTAATCTCTCATGGTGGAGCCCTCAATTTGAAGGAAAGGATGTTTTACCAAAGTGACCCGTATGGAGTACATGTGTGCCAGAGGTGTGGCTTCATCGGGTATATGAAAGGGATTGAATTCACGTGCAAAATTTGTAAGAACATGACTGCGTCTGAGTTTGTTCAGGTAAAAGATTTCTAATCTATTTTAACTTTTAAGCTGGCTTGTATCTTTATATGCCTGCTCACTTTCAATTGATTCGCAGGTACGCATCCCATATACGTTCAAACTGCTCACTCAAGAGCTCATGTCAATGGGAATTGGCCTTAGTCTGCGTACTAGAGATAATATTTGATCCGGTAAAATGTTCATACTCTAAACATTAATTTACTTGTTTTAATCTTCATCTGCTTGCTCACACAAGTGGCACCACAGGTACAATTCTTGAAGATGGGGATAAAAGACGGGATCAAGGAAGACATGAGGAAGGATTATGGTTTTACTTGTGCAACTTATTGTTGGAAATGCTTAGACATAGTAAATGGTTGCTGCTTAGAGTTTTGGTTAGGGAATGAGCTGGCTGGTATAAGCTGGAAAGTCTGTCATGAGGCTATTCTATTTCTACGTTTTTACTGAAATTTAGTCGAGAGATACATACTTTTCCCGTCTGTGTACCTGATTTTGTAGAGATCTTTCTGGTCATTATCTCTGGAAGTTGAATTTCATATGCTAACCTTGTCAAGTGGTTGGTTTTGGAAAATAGTTGACATTGAAGATGTTAGGTTTGGTCATATCTTATATAGTCAAGTCATGTGGAGTAGTCGTGGTTGTGCTTCAGAGCTTTTGGTTTAAGCTGTCAACTAATTTATCATCCCCTCAAAGAAGTATCATTGTTAGCTTTTGGTTTTGTTCTTGTTGTTAATTTATCATGCCTTAGCTCGGCAGAGATAAAGCGTAAAAGCACATGGCTCTCGAAAGGGGCACAATCTTTACTGATTTACAGCCCATTTATAAACCGCAAATCTCCCCATAGAAAATGCGTATCCAGATTTTATCTTGAAAATTTCGTTAACCACTATGATCCAGAAAAGACCAGTCGCTAATAATAGGAGAATTATGGGCTATCTTGGAGATACAGTGGGTGTATACTCATCAAGAATAGGAGAATTATGGGCTATCTTGGAGAACTGTGACAACAATTGGTCCTCTGATCGTTTCCCATAAATGTCAACAATTATGACAACAATTGAACAAGTAGAAATTTAGAAAACTCTATATACAATGTCTATATAGAGTTATTTGACATTTATATAAACTGTATATAACATATAATATACTAAAAATTGACATATATATCTAAGAGGTAGTTAAAGATATGATTTTCCGCTTACTAATCTGACAAATGAGTCTGATTAGGCAAACCCTCTAACTGTTTTAGTAGCTTTACTTTACCTTTTTATCCCGTTTCTTAAACCCAAAATCTCAGTTCGCGGATTTTTTTTCATTTTTCTCCTCGTCTTCCTCGATGAGTTACGCAGCGATGGACGCTGCATTTCCAGCCTCTGCGGCTGATATTGTCAACGTCCGGGCTGTGCAATTTAGCATGCTCAGCC
The DNA here is from genome assembly GCA_900406395.1 of Kernera saxatilis. Classification (NCBI taxonomy): domain Eukaryota; kingdom Viridiplantae; phylum Streptophyta; class Magnoliopsida; order Brassicales; family Brassicaceae; genus Kernera; species Kernera saxatilis. Next base: position 9,561 of record OVAY01000998.1, read on the forward strand.
CGGATCATATTGTAATGAGCTTCTCTTTCTCTGCCCATTTTCGCTAGTTGTTTCTCGTTCTCGTTTAGTTTCCTAATTGCTGTTTTTTTTTCTTGTTTCAGAGAAAACAGTCTGTTTTAGAGGTTGTTCATAGCTGCACCATCGAGCGTGGTATACCCAAGGTAGGAGGATTGAGCGATCCCCGGCTTGGTACTACAGATGTGCGCGTGCGCTGTGGGACATGTTTGGGTAGCTATTATGTCTGTCCCGGGCATTTTGGCCATCTTGAGCTAGCTAAGCCAGTGTTTCATGTCGGTTTCATGAATACTGTGTTGAGTATTATGCGATGTGTTTGTTTCAACTGCTCCAAGATTTTAGCTGGAACTGTTGAGCCTGCGGATGAGCTTGAGGCTGCGGATGAGCTTGAGGCTGCGGATGAGCTTGAGGCTGAGGATGAGTTTAAAGCTGTGGATAAGTTTAAGCAGGCTTTGAAGATAAAGAATCCCAAGGATAGGTTTAGGGAGATTAAGAAAGTCTGCAACAAAAAATGCGATGCAGCCGAAACTTACTATTGAGGGTATTCAGATGTTTGCAGAATTTAATGACATCGGGAAACAAGTACTGGCTGCTGCTCAGGTTCGTATTTCCTTTGGAATGAGTTTACCTCTTTTTTGTTTTGGGTAATATGATGACAAGTGAGCTTTTCGCAGGTTTCGCATGTTTTGAAGATGATTAGCGATCAAGATTGTCAACGCTTAGGGTTCAACCCTACGTATGCTCGTCCTGAATGGATGATTCTAGAAGTCCTTCCTATTCCTCCACCCTGTATCAGACCCTCTACGCTGATCAATAGCACCTACCGTTCTGAGGCAAGTCAAGTTTGGCTTTGTGTCTCCTGATGGGATTGCTTTTGATCCTAGCACAGAATTATTCTTGGCTGACCATATTATTATTAGTTTTGTACTTGCTTTGTGACTATGTCATCTGATTACTGTTTCTGAGGTCATGTTTGTGTTAATGCAGGATGATTTGACTCATATGCTAGCTACGATTATTCGACACAACCAGAACTTGAAGCAACAGGAACAAGATGGAGCTCCACCTGATCGTATCTCAGAGCTTACACAACTCTTGCAGTTTCATATAGTTGCATATTTTGATAAAGAGTTGCCTGGATTCCCAAGGATAATGCTTCTGTTTCTTCCAGATATCTAGTATGATGCAAGCAGACATTGCTTTATGTGGATTGGCCTCTATTTTCTTCAGGTTACTACAGAGTCAGATAGGGATATGAAATCAATATGTTGTAGGCTGAAGGGAAAGGAAGGCAGAGTCAGGAACAACTTGATGGGGAAACGAGTTGATTTCTCGGCACGAACTGTTGTTACACCAGATCCAACAATAAATATTGATGAAGTTGGTGTACCATGGAGTATTGCCTTGAATCTCACATACGCAGAGACAGTTACTCCACGTAACATTGAAAGGTTAGTATTTCTGGGACCGAAAAGGAAATTCGGAGCGAGAAGCTTTGTCCCATTAAAAATTCCGTAACCAAGATTATATCTAAAGAATGTCCCGATTTAAAAAGAAACTATCAATATAATACTTACTTTACTTTAGAGGACATTAAACAACAAATGCAAGTAAGTGGTTTATCTTGAAAGAAAGAACAATAAAACTATAAAACTTCAATACGTCTGACATGGGAAATCAATTTTATATAGAAAATATTAACTAATATTTTTTTTTTTTATTGGCAGATTAAAGGAGCTCGTTGATAATGGGCCAAATCCTCCACCTGGCAAGACTGGGGCGAAGTGTATCGTTATGGAGAATGGGATAAGATACGATCTTCGGTACACTAAGCCCTATCAGATTCTTTTGGAAGATGGAGTCAAAGTATGTACTGCCTTCTTTTTCCTTGTTCTACCAATCCAACGCTCAAAAGGTTTTTTTCCTGGGAACCTTAATTTTTTATCTGCTTTCTTGGTTACAGGTGGAGCGGCACTTACAGGATGGTGATTTGGTCATGTTAAACCGTCAACCGACTCTGCACAAAATGTCTATCATGGGCCACAGGATTAGGATTATGCCATACTCCACTTTCGGTCTGAATATGTCCGTCACCTCTCCTTACAATGCTGATTTTGATGGTGATGAGATGACCATGCATGTACCACAATCCTTAGAGACTAGAGTAGAGGTGTCAGAACTGATGATGGTTCCTAAATGTATCGTCTCTCCCCAGGCGAATGGGCCCGTGATGGGTATTGTGCAGGATACCCTTCTAGGGTGCCGTAAAATTACAAAGAGAGATACTTTCATAGAGAAGGTAGAAATTTCATTAGCAGTTACTTGTTGAAGTTCCCTCTGAGTTTGATGAGATAAACTAACTCCAATGCTGATATATTTTCCGTGTTTCAGGACGTGTTCATGAATATGCTTATGTTGAAGGAAGACTGGGACGGGAATGTCCCACTTTCTGCAATCTTGAAGCCACGTTCTCTTTGGACTGGCAAACAAGTTTTCAGTGTTAACATACCAGGACAGATAAATCTGTTGAATCAGTCTTCTTGGCACTCAGATCAAGAGGCTGGATTCATAACTCCTGGTGATACTCAAGTACGAATTGAAAGAGGGATTCTTCTTACTGGAACTCTCTGCAATAAGACCCTTGGTACATCTACAGGAAGTCTCGTGCATGTCATTTGGTAAGATGCTTTATTATGTATACTTGGAACACAAATTTCCACATAAATATTTTAGATTGTGGATTGTCGTTTGTAAGATCTGCCTACGTGCTAAAATTTGGTACTTAACATAGCGTGGGGCATCATCGAGAATACCCAAATGTAGTAATTGATTCCATGAGCTCCTTTTGTTTATTTATTTTTTTTAAATTGGTTTGCAGGGAAGAGGTTGGCCCTGATGCAGCTATGAAATTCCTCGCTAATACTCAGAGGCTTGTCAATTACTGGCTTCGGCAGCATGGTTTTACCTTTGGAGTCGGTGACATTATTACTGATTCATTAACAAAGAACAATATTAATGAAGCTATTTCTAAAGCAAAAAATGCCGTAAAAGACCTTATCAATGAGTTCAAGGAAAAGAAATTGAGACCTGATCTGGGGAAAACTATGACAGAGACATTTGAGAACAGGGTTAACCAGGTACAGAAATGACTTTGATAATTCACTTTCTTTTGGTACTGTCAGTGACTCACAAAATGTTCTGGTAGGTCTTGAACGTAGCACGTGATGATGCTGGAAATATTGCACAAAACAGTTTAGCAGAAACCAACAACCTTAAGGCTATGATGACAGCAGGATCCACCAAAGGAAGCTTCACTATTATTTCTCAAATGACAGCTTGTGTTGGTCAGCAAAATGTAGAAGGGAAGCGGATCCCATTTGAATTTAATAGGCGGACATTGCCGCATTTCTGCAAAGATGATTATGGTCCTGAAAGTCGTGGATTTGTAGAGAATTCTTACCTGTGTGGGTTGACTCCTCTAGAGTTTTTTTTCCATGCAGTTGGTGGAAGGGATGGTCTTATTGATACTGCTGTGAAGATATCAAACACTGGATACATGCAGAGGCGAATGGTCAAGTCTATGGAGGATATTATGGTCCCATATGATGGGACGGTCAGAAACTCGTTGGGTGATGTTATCCAATTTCTCTATGGGGAAGATGGTATGGATGCTGTATATATAGAATCACAGAAGCTGGATTCATTGAAAATGAAGAAATCAGAGTTCGATAGGACTTTCAGGTATGAGATTGACGATGGAAACTGGAATCCTGAATACCTAAGTGATGAACACCGTGAAGAGTTGAATGCAAACCACGAGTGGCGTGATGTAATTAATGCTGAATATCAGCAACTTATGGATGACAGATACCAACTCGGGACAGAAATTGCAACAAATGGTGATAACATTTGGCCATTGCGTGTTAACATCAAGAGGCATATCTGGAATGCGCAGAAAACTTTCAGGATTGATCATAGGAATATTTCGGATATGCATCCTGTTGAAATTGTTAATCAGGTAACTAGCCTTCAGACGAGGCTGTTGGTTGTTCCTGGCGATGATGCGGTTAGTGTGGAAGCACAGAGAAAGGCCACAGTGTTATTTAACATTTTGCTTCGTAGCACTCTTGCTAGTAAAAGAGTTTTGGAGGAGTACAAGCTCAGTCGCGTGGCTTTTAAGTGGATCATTGATGAGATTCAAACGAGATTTCGACAATCACTAGTGACCCGAGGGGAAATGATCGGTTGTGTTGCCGCTCAATCAATCGGAGAACCAGCTACGCAGATGACTCTGAGAACAGTTCATTATGCTGGTATCGGTGCAAAGAACATTACAATCGGTATTCCCAGGTTCCAAGAGCTTATCAACGTAGCCCAAAGGATCAAAACACCTTCCCTATCTGTCTACCTCACACCGGAATTTAGCAGGTCAAAAGAGGATGCTAAGACGGTTCAATGTGCTTTGGAGTGTACTACTCTTAAGAGTGTTACTCAAGCTACAGGGCTCTGGTATGACCCAAATCCGACGACTACTACTATTCAAGAGGATTTTCAGTGGGTCACAGCCTTCTATGGACAGCTAGATGAAGAGAAAAGGGTTAATTTGAATGCAATGTCTCCTTGGCTGCTTCGTATAGAGCTGAATCGTGAGCTGATGGCTGATAAGAACTTGAGTATTGTTGATATTGCAGGCAAAATCAACCGTGCCTTGAATGGTTTGAACTGCATTTGCAGTGATGATGATGCTGAAAAGTTGATCCTTCGAATCCGCGGTATGCGGATTGTAGCTGAAGATGAAGATATGGACCAAGGTGAAGATGATGATAATGTGATATTCCTTAAAGGACTTGAGAACACCATCCTGACAAAGTTGGTTGTCAAAGGTATTCCAGACATCAACAAGGTTTACATTAAGAAGGTTACAGAAAGCAGGTTTGATGAGGAGGATGGATTCAAGACGTTTGAGGAGTGGATGTTAGTTACAGAAGGTGTTAATCTCTTAGCTGCTATGGGAATAGAAGGTGTGGACCCAAAGAGGACAAGAAGCAATCACTTGATTGAAATTCAGAAAGTTCTCGGAATTGAGGCAGTTCGACGTGCTCTGTTAGATGAACTGCATGCTGTGTTATCCTTTAATGGCACTTATGTGAATTACCGCCATCTTTCTGTCTTGGCTGATACCATGGCCCATCGTGGCCGTCTGATGGCTATCACTCGACACGGTATCAATAAGAAAGACACTGGACCTCTGATGAGATGCTCTTTTGAAGAAACAGTAAAGATGCTGCTGGATGCTGCAGGTTATGCTGAGACTGACAATTTAGGAAGTATATCTGCAAATATTATGCTGGGTCAACTTGCACCAGTTGGGACAGCTTCCTTCGAGATTCATTTGAAGGAGGAAGATTATCTGAAAGAAAATGATAAAACTGAGGACAATCCTACCGTTAACTGCCACAATTTTCCTCATTATCCTGAGTATCCTCACACCTCGAGCTACATCCCTAACCAAAACCCTACAACTCTCTGTTCTCAGACCTCCCCAACCTATACTCTAGTCTCCCCAACCTACGGGCCTACATTTTACCACCAGAGATCCCCAATTCACAGGCCGACTTCACCCTCCTATCCTACATCACCTACTTACCCTACCACCCCGACTTCACCCTCCTATCCTACATCACCTTCTTACCCTCCCACCGCACCTTCCTACTATCCCAGCGTTTAGTTTTTTTTTTGTTTAAATCAGATTTTTGATTTAGAGTTTTCTTTAGTATATATTTAACAACTTTTGGTTGTAGCAGAAACACAACTTATCATTCTAATTTTTAACTGAAACCAGAGAGCTTTCTCTTTTCGAGTTTTTCTTTCTTGCAAATTGAGTTTTGATTTATACTTAGCACTTGTTAAGCTTAGAGGTTTTCACTTTTCAGCTGCGTCAGGTGATAATCAGAGCCAAGTTTTCTCCAATCTCTTTTTCCAAGTTTGATCAACCATGGGAGGTCAACTATTGACCAAAGCAGATCTTCGAGGTTATTACCACAATCCTAGCTTCTTTGACAAATAGGATAACGGCTTTAACAAATCAGATGAAAAAAAGTAATAAGGTCAATCCAACTGATTTAGGCATTTAGCTAATGGGTTGATCTCATTAAACTAATAAGTTAATGGTTTTATTGAGTGGATTTATAAAATTAATTTCACAGTAATTTAATAATTATTCTAATTAATAGAATAAATAAGCATTCAGTTTTGTGACACAAAACTAAGCTCAATCTAAGAAGAATAACAGGTTAATCATCAGCTCAGAAAATTTAGCTCTATTTTTCATTTGAATTGATTCGTTCTACTAAAACTAAATAACGAAGGTGACGACACAAAGTGCAATGGTGGGATGCAGACTAGAGTGTCATCGGCTTTCATCGCGAAAGCTCTTTCATCGTCATCTAACCTCCAAGAGCTTCGTCGAATCCACGCCCTTGTAATCTCTCTTGGCCTTGACGGCTCCGACTTCTTCTCCGGCAAGCTAATCGACAAATACTCTCATCTTAGGCAACCCGCCTCTTCCCTCTCTGTTTTCCGGCGAGTTTTTCCGGCGAAAAATGTCTACCTCTGGAACTCAATCATCAGAGCGCTTTCTCAGAATGGTTTGTTCCCTGAAGCCCTCGAATTTTACGGTAAACTCCGGGAATCCAAGGTTTCGCCTGATAAGTTCACGTTTCCTCCCGTCGTCAAAGCCTGTGCGGGATTGTTCGATGCGAAGATGGGAAATTTGGTTTATAAACAGATACTGGAATTGGGTTTCGAATCTGATTTATATGCAGGCAATGCACTCGTGGATATGTACTCGAGAATGGGATTGTTGAGTAGAGCACGACAAGTGTTCAACGAAATGCCTGTTAGAGATCTCGTGTCCTGGAACAGTTTAATTTCCGGGTATAGTTCCCATGGCTACTATGAGGACGCAATAGAACTCTATCATGAATTGAGAAATTCTTGGATTGTGCCAGATTCCTTCACGGTTTCAAGTGTTTTGCCTGCATTTGGTAATTTGCGGATTGTCAAAGAAGGACAGGGACTTCACGGTTTTGTTCTGAAGTCGGGTGTTAATTCCGTTGTGGTGGTTAACAACGGACTACTTGCAATGTACTTGAAATTTAGCAGACCAACAGATTCAAGACGAGTTTTTGATGAGATGGTCGTTCGTGATTCCATTAGTTACAATACTATAATCTGCGGATATCTCAACTTAGAGATGTATGAAGAATCTGTGAGGATGTTTTTGGAAAAGTTGGATCAGTTCAAGCCAGATATCTTAACAGTTACTTCTATCCTCCGTACATGCGGACACTTACAAGACTTGCGCTTAGCAAAGTACATTCATGACTATATGCTGAGAGCTGGATTTGTGCTTGAAACTACTGGGAGTAACATTCTAATCGACGTGTATACAAAGTGCGGTGACATGATCGCGGCAAGAGATGTGTTCAAGAACATGGAATGTAAGGATACTGTTTCGTGGAACTCGATAATCAATGGATATTTACAAAGCGGAGATATTTTGGAAGCCATAAAACTCTTTAAGATGATGATGATCATGGAGGAGCAGGCGGATCACATCACCTATTTGATGCTTATATCTGTCTCTACACGCTTGACAGACTTGAAATTTGGGAGAGGGCTACACTCGAACGGGACAAAATCCGGAATATATTCCGATCTTTCTGTTAGTAATGCTTTGATTGATATGTATTCTAAGTGCGGGGAAGTAGGAGATTCTCTGAAGATTTTCAATAGTATGGAAACTCAGGATACGGTAACATGGAACACAGTTATTTCAGCATGTGTTCGTTTTGGGGATTTCGCCACCGGTTTGCAGGTAGTTACTGAAATGAGGACCAGCGGGGTGGTTCCCGATATGGCTACTTTTTTAGTTATATTGCCTATGTGTGCTTCACTTGCTGCTAAACGACTAGGCAAGGAGATCCATTGTTGTCTTTTAAGGTTTGGATATGAATCGGAGTTGCGAATAGGGAATGCACTAATTGAAATGTACTCAAAATGTGGTTATTTGGAGAGTTCCTTTAGAGTCTTTGAACATATGAATAGAAGAGATGTTGTGACATGGACAGGGATAATCTATGCATATGGAATGTACGGCGAAGGTGAGAAAGCTCTTGAAGCTTTCGCAGATATGGAAAAATCCGGTATTGTTCCCGATAATGTTGTCTTCATTGCCATCATCTATGCTTGCAGCCACTCTGGTTTGGTAGAAGAAGGCTTGGCTTGCTTCGACAAGATGAAAACTCACTACAAAATCGACCCGATGATGGAACACTATGCGTGTGTGGTCGATTTGTTGTCCCGGTCACAGAAGATTTCGAAAGCCGAGGAATTTATCCAAGCAATGCCGATAAAACCTGATGCTAGCATATGGGCATCTCTGCTAAGAGCTTGTCGAACAAGCGGGGACATGGAGACAGCGGAGAGAGTGTGTATGAAGATCATTGAACTGAACCCGGATGACCCAGGTTACTCGATTCTAGCATCAAACGCGTATGCGGCCTTGAGAAAATGGGACAAAGTGAGTCTAATCCGCAAATCCTTGAAAGATAAACAAATCAAGAAGAATCCGGGATATAGCTGGATAGAAATCAGTAGAAAAGTTCACGTGTTCCGTGCAGGAGATGATTCATCTCCTCAGTCCGAAGCCATCCACAAGTCACTCGAGATACTTTACAGTCTGATGGCTAAAGAAGGGTACATTCCCGATCCACGGGATGTGTCGCAAAATCTAGAGGAAGAGGAAGAGAAGAGACGTTTGATCTGCGGGCACAGTGAGAGGCTAGCCATTGCGTTCGGACTGTTGAACACAGTACCAGGGACGCCATTGCAAGTGATGAAGAATCTTCGTGTATGTGGGGATTGTCATGAAGTCACGAAGCTGATATCGAAGATTGTGGGACGTGAGATATTAGTGCGGGATGCTAATCGGTTCCATCTCTTCAAAGAAGGTGCTTGTAGCTGTAAAGATCGGTGGTGAATAGTTTCTTTGATGTATATCAGAGCATGGCTTCCTAGTGAATCCCATATTGCCAAATTGAGACATTTCTACTCAATTATACTCTGGTCTTCTTACACTTTGATCACCTCTTGTTACCGTTGGAAAATTTTCATTAGAATTTAAAAGTCGAATCAATTTACACACAAAAAAAAAAGAGCAACATTTTTTTAGAATGAAGATACATCAGACTTCAGATCCAATCACAAATTCGATATCAAATACTTTGTTAATTTCACACAGCAAAATATTCTTGAACTATAAAATCTCAAAAGAGGTTCGGTCCTAAAGCTCCAACGAGTCCAAATCTGAAATAATAGTTAACCCTGAAGGGAAACCAAACCGAGATTCCCGATTTGCACAATAATTTTTTCTGACCGTTGTTCTACTCGTTGCAGAGGAAGATTCTTACAGGCTTTTAGAGCATTATGATATCTTGAGGAAAACTAAACTTGCTTGTTGCCCCAAATACATTGGCCATCTGAAGCACAATGGTCTGAACGGCAGGAGCAGTTGGTGCTAGCGATTCCGGGAGAAACGGAAAGCACTCTGACTGATTTTGTTTGTTATTGATGACTGGAGTGTACAGTGCCAAGACAGCCCGGCAGAATATGAATCTGCAGATAAGGGAGACAAAATCCGAACCGCAGATAGATAAGATTAAAAGGTTCAGAGAGTTCGACAATCTTCGATAGACTACACCAACAGCGTTTCTGGTTCCTAGTTCCTACACAATCTATATCCAAAATGAACTTTCAATCTTGTAATAACCCATTAAACAAGTATGAATTTTGGAGGATCCTCAAGGTCTCTTAGAATTTGGAAGAGAAACATTTACCTTAGAAGAAGTCGTCTCAAGAAGGGATCTTTTAGTATCTGTGACCAAACGGGGTGAAGGGTATCTGATGCTGCCAAAGTCGAAGCCCATTCGTTCATACACGAGGAAAGAAGCTTCTCGGCCTTAACAAAAACATCCTGACGCATATAGTAGTTAGCACGCAAACAAAAGAAGTAAAGAAAATGCATCTTGAGTATCAAGGAGGTTAAAGCTCAGCTCTACCTACCGTTTCCATATCAGAGCCAGTAATCCCAATTAGCAAGCAAAACGCTTGGACTGGTGCAGTGAGAAAAATGGTGAAAAGGCTACCACTAGGTTGACGAGAGAAATCAGCAGAGATAAGTGGAGCAGTATGTGATGGAGACAGAAGCAATGCGGCTGGTTCTCCTTTCTCCGCTCCACATATATTCTTCAAAATTTAAGTGCAAAACATTAATATCGTCTTAATTTACCAAACATAAGTATTCCAATGAATATTAACCTAAGAAAGATGGAGTTTACCTTAAAAACTGTGCTGTTCTCACTGTCAATGATTATGAAAAGAGGTTTCCTTGTGAATGGAACTAAATCAGAGGGATAGATGCAGCTTGACCCTGGGGGAAAGAAAGTTGTCAGATAAAGTTCAGAGAGACTTAAAAATAGTAAATTCTACGTTTCACTTGTTTCCATGAAAAGAGATTTAGAAATTTCTGCCGATTTCAGAGTTGTTCCCCTCGTGTGTGAAACATCTCTAATTGGATTGATCACAACGGTCCAAGATTACCCAAGATTTTTGTCTTTCACTTTGTAACCACCTTCTGCCCTCTAGAAGAGTATATAAATTACATTTTCCTGACATTGCTTGATATTACTTGGTGAATCTGGGTCCCTCTCTATTTATAGAGGTCACTTTACAGAATCAACCTCCTAAATGCATATCGCCTAATGGTGATAGTATTAGATGGATGTTTAAATGAAAGTTTCAAGAATTCTGGAGTGGATACCTGTGAGCCCATGACTGCCAAAAGACAAACCACATGGAGTACTGACTGCGTCTTCACTGATTTGCCTCAAAGACTGACCAGATCTGTCACCCGATGGCATTATTTGGAGTGATGGGTCTCTCTCTTCTTTGATTGTATGAGAGTCAAAGTCTCTCAAAATATTCTCCTCAACGCTGGTTACACTTCTAGCACTTAAAGGAGATAATGAAGTCTGTCCAATCTTACCTGATAGAAAATGTAAATGTTAGAAGCTCAGGAACTCAATATTCTAAATAAAAGAAGCATAATACACACATTACCAGAAGCAGACAGATATAATAAAAGTACGCCATTAGAAGGAAGCTCCTCACAAATGGTGGCCAAAACCTACCAAGATAAACAGGATTTACAGAATGATGCTCCAGAAAGCCAATGGTTTCAGTTATATCAGCAAAAACCGCAGATCTTTTTTTTTGGAAAAAAACTAAAAAAAACTAAATTCAGCTTACAGCCAAGAAATGTGTTACGGAGGGACGATAAAGGACAGCTTTGCGAGGGTTTGGCGGCAAAGTAGGATCAGTCATGTTCTGGGAGTTTATACGAGCAGCTCCAGTGGGAGCATTCTGACCCATTTTAGCACCAGTTGACAGATATAATGAACCACTCGGTTCCCACTCTAAGCATTGAAGCATCCTGAACGAATCAAGCGTGAGCTCTGAATACTTCACCTGGTGGAAATCATACAGCAAGATTGCATTATCGAGGGCAAGAATATTAAACAGGCATTCATACCAAACATGAACAAGTAAAATGCTACCTCGTTGTAGTGATAACTGCTCAAGATTGCATCCGTCAACCTTAAAGACCTACTTGCACGAGGTGTACCAGCATCCAGATTAGGATCCAGCACGAGACTGTATCTTAGAGGCCTGATGTTCATAAAAGCAGTGTCAGATTTCAGAAATCTAACTATTTCCTGCGCCACCACCTTCCATTCTTTAAAATCAGTTTCCTGGAAACATGAAAAGCTGTTTATATAGTAGACAATGGAAAACAGAGATAAAATGACAAAAAAAATGGGTGATCTCTTGATGCACGAGAAAAGAAGACATCTAATTTTGATAGTCGAGAAGAAACTTAGGTCACCATATATATCAAGCAGCATAGAAGATTACGTCAAACAGAGCTAACGACATATTTGCCTTAGATATCTACAATATCCTGTCACTCCATGTACATGCTATGATTATACCTATGTTCAGCACTACCCTATTTCTAATTTTAGAACCACTATAAATTGCAGTTTAGCAAGGAAGAAACTTCTATTTGTAATTCAAGCAGTGTGGATAGGGAAAAAAAAATCAATTGCCAATACCAAAAACTAAGGATTACTTGGCATAAGGCAACAGCGTGAAACAAAAACCAATGCAATCTGACCCTCTTCTCTTATAAGGCAAAATAAACTGTTACCGCAGAAAGTGTCATCACTGTCCAGTAAAACAATTACCTACAAACAATCTAAAGTAGGAGAGATGGGGTAAATAAGTTTCCAGAACAAAACCTGGAATGTCCTCTTGCATTCATCTATCAACCGTTTAAACTGCTCCACGAGTTGATGCACCATCTCTCGGCGGCCTAGGACCAAACACACCATAAGAAACCTTGCAAGAAACCGTAGCTGTTTGTTTGCAATATTGTGATCCTGAAACAGTCCCTCTTTGAAGTACTCTCTAGTCAATATAGCTTCGTAGAACACATATGACTCGGACAAGTAGCCCGCATCACTAGTTCGCATATAATGTCCATAGTAGAGCTGTGCAATTCGGGATGCGATTTCTCCAATCTCCCATCTCTTAAGTCCAGTTTCGACAAGCTTCTGGCGATTTTCTTGTTGAAACTTCCATAATTGTGTGTATACCTTGAATACCTTGAAGAAATAGTTTTCATACCTGAAAAGAGAATGAACAATTCCATGAACACGAATCGATTATTCTACGTTCAAGAGCGCACCGGATTTCAGAAACACGAATCGATTATTCTATGTTCTGGATTCATTCTCCTTCTCCATCCTATTGTTATTTTTTTGTCTCAATTCCACAATACTTTGTACATTTCCCCAGAAATAGAGACGAAGACCAAAAATGACAAAATCGAAATTCCCAACTTCACGGATATTCTCGTGGGAATCGAAAGCAAATGGAAAGAGAAGAAGAACCTGCTGCGTTCATAGAAGGGCAGGTCTCTGATCTTGGAGAATTTCTTGTCGGCTTTGTTAACGAGAGACCAGTAAACTTCACTGAGCGGCATAGTATTACCGCTGATTAGCTGCGACATCTCTGAGAAGCTTAACGGTGACGACGAACCAGTCACTCGAGAGAATCGGAGCGCGATCGGAGTGTTTGGTCGTCGTCTTCTAGATCGGCGAATCGGCTTTTTGGATAATTACCGAGCGGTTTATACGATTAAATTAGTCTGACCAATTAAATTTGCATTCGAACATTTTATTGGAACGAAATAACAAAAAACCTAAAATTGTGTGTGATTGTATTGTTTTTAATGACGTCGAGGACTAGTATTGGTGTAAATTATTCGCTTAATTGAGGAATTCAGTTGAATATAGGCCGGAAAAAAAATGGTACATCAGTTATAGAATTAATATAGGGAAAAAAATGGGAGGATTCAACACTTTTTATATTCGGTTGTTTTTTTCTCATGAAACATAATTTTGATTAGATGATAGAGATAACATATAAAATACGTGTAATCTATATATATTAGCCTTATCATAGAATGACCCGTAAGCATGTTTATTTCATATATAGTAGCCTTATCATAGCACTACGCAAACGAATGATGATCAAATTTATATTATTTACAATTTATTTGTTATTACTTAAATCTTAAAAGATTTCACCATCTTTTACTAAAATCACAAATAGATTTTTAGATTTTACATTCAGCTATATATTATTTTTTTAATTTTTTTTTTAGTAGTTAGAGGCCAAGGAACACTATTTTGTAATATTCGTAGTTCTAGGGCCATGGCGAAAATAATGGTTAGTTTGAGGGGATTTTAGAAATTTTCCATTGGTTCTGTGGAGATTATTTTCTATCAATAGAGAAACAACAAGAAAACAAAAAAAAAGAAAAATCATAGATTTTGCAAATTATGGAGGACAATCGGAGTTCTGACAAAATCAAGAGGTATACTTGCTTGTCTCAGAATCGTTTGATTTAAGCAGTGTTTATATATTTAGTGATTGTTCTCGATCTGTGTTATCCTATAGGCATGAGATTGGAAAGGAAACTTGTGCTTCGAGGAAGCTAGGAGAGGATAATGCGAAGTCAATTCAAGATCCTGAGGAAACGGTACTGATTCTCGTCTCGAGTTTGAGAATCTTATTCGACTTGTCTTACTGAAATTAAGCTTTGAAAAAGTCAGGCACTTTACTCGAGAGCGAGATCGCAGGAAGAAGAGATTCACAATCTCCAGGAACGAATTGCTGCTGCTTGTTTGAAGGTATATAATAATAATAACACCATGCTCACATGAATGAACTTGAATCAGATAGTGAATTGTATATTTGATTACAGGATATGCAGCTGCTTAATGAGAAGTGTGGATTAGAGAGAAAATGTGCCGATCTCCGAGTGGTTTGTCTTGTTGCTTTTGTAGAAATCTATCAAGAGATTGATCAAAGTGTTCATCTTTGGCTTCTGGGTTTGACTAACAGTTTCTTATTCCTTAGGCCATTGATGAGAAACAAAATGAATCTGTTACCTCGGCGTTGAATGAATTGGCTCGTCGAAAAGGTGATCTTGAAGAAAATTTGAAGTTAGCACATGATTTAAAGGTAAATTGGCCTTGCCCACTAACTTCAAAATCTTTGAAGTTCATTGCTTTATACCATTCTGTGTTTACTTCCTTTACTTTCTACCTTCAGGTTACAGAAGACGAGAGGTATATTTTCATGACGTCATTACTTGGTTTATTAGCTGAGTATGGCGTTTGGCCTCGTGTTGCAAATGCTACTGCTATATCCAGCGGCATAAAGGTAATTGCTTTCACCACATCTTTCTTCAGATTTATACACTAAACAATCTTAATGTGTAATTTTTTTTGCTTTGTATGTAGCACTTGCATGACCAGTTGCAATGGAAGATTAAAGCTTGCAATGTAAGCTCTCTGTCTTGTAGATTTTGGATCCAACAACCGAGAAATCTTCTCAATTTTAGTGTATTCACACACGTTTCCTTAAGTGTAGTGTTGCCTGCATCTCTCCTTTGGCCTAATTAGACATCTGCAGGAATGTGGGTACTCTTGATGGATTCTTTTCCAACTTGTTGTGACGGAATTTTTACTAGCAGGATAGGATTAGGGAATTATCATCGGTTGTGGAAACTAAATCCGGAACAGATTTTATTAAAGACAACCATGATCCCAGAATTTCGAAAGCTCAAGCTTCTTATGGATCCACGGTAGTCTCAGCATGTAATTTGCTAAATTACTTATCATTTTCTCTTAGGACTTTCTCTAAAACATGTGACATCTTTTCGGCAGAAATCTTACTTTGTGTGTTCATATGCTACCTTTGATGCAGGATCATGGTAATGATTACCGGATCAATGAACAACTTTTGTGTGTTCAGCAGCCGAGAAGGTTCGCTATCATTTCTCAGTTTTCTAGAACTTTCAGTTTTTAACCGATGAAGTTCTTACCATAATATCATCTCTCTATCGTTGTAGGGAAAGTTTTGGATATCCTCTAAGTAGTGTGGCAGGAAAGGAAATGATCCGAGAGAGAGAAGAAAAAGCTGAGAGTTCTTCCATGTTTGATCCTTATAACGGGAATGAAGCATTTGCTTCTCATGTTTATGAAGGTTGGTAACAAAAACATTCTCCATTTGACTGAAGCCTAGTGGCTATATGTTAGAAATATTCTTCTGATCTTTCTTTGGAAACAGAGGGACCTGGAATCGATGGATTTCAGATTATTGGAGAAGCAATACCTGGAGAAAAAGTTCTTGGTTGTGGGTTTCCAGTGCGAGGAACCACTCTCTGTATGTTTCAGGTAAAATCTTTTGGTAATAAGAGTCTTTGAAAACAAACTTCGGACTAATTAAACAGATGAAAATTAATATATGTCATTATTCTTGATTAGTGGGTTCGGCATCTTGAAGATGGCACGAGGCAATACATCGAGGGTAAGATTTGATTTTTATTTGTCTCTCAGCTATTTAGAAACTGAAGTATGGTTTAAAATATTCAGGAGCCACCCATCCAGAGTATGTTGTAACCGCGGATGATGTAGATAAATTGATTGCTGTTGAATGTATTCCAATGGATGATCAAGGTCGTCAGGGCGAATTAGTGAGATTGTTTGCTAATGGTCAAAACAAGATTAGATGTGGTAATGTATTCACCTGGTTCTTTTTGTAAACATCGAAAAGGTTTTTCACCGTCTCTTCATTGCTGAGAATGTCTTTGCTTCTCTTATGTAGATACAGAGATGCAAACAGAGATCGACACGTATATATCCCGAGGTCAAGCAACCTTTAATGTGCAGCTTCTAGTAAGTTTGAAACTCAAGAGCTTGAAATCCACTCTCTCGGATTCAAGTCAACTGTGGATTTTAATAACCGTTTTTTCTCGCGGGTTCGTTTTTTTTGATAGATGGATTCAACAGAGAGTTGGGAACCTGCGACGGTTATTTTGAAGAGATCTAGTTACCAGATTAAAACGAACAACGTAGAAGCTGTGGTGATCTCAGAGAAATACTCAAAGGAACTCCTGGTAAAATATTTCTTGGCATTGGAAATTTAAACATAGCTTAAAACTCGGCTTTTTATATGTTTCAGTTAAACAAATCGCAGATAAAAGTACCGTGTGGATTCTCAACACAGTTTGTTCTGATAAGTTATGATGGATCTTCACATCCTATAAGCACTCTCAATGTCCGGTAAGTTTTGACGTTAATTTTATTTCGATTTTACCGCATTTTTCTTTTTACAAACTCACTCCTAAAATCATGAATTTTTGCGTTTTTTTTTACCAGCATGCGTGATACGCTAGTCTTAACGATGAGATTGCTTCAAAGCAAGGTATGTTTTGAGAATTACTGAAACTGACTTAATTATCATGTTTAATTTAATTAATTGCGAAATTATCATTTATTTAATAAACTTTGTTTTCATGAGGCAGGCGCTGGACGAACGCAGAAAAGGACGAGTTTAAAGTTAGTGTGACTACAGAACAGATCCATCCTCGAGTCCTTCAATTAAGTTTTAATCAATTCTGCGATTTATATTTTTTTATTATTGAGTAATAATTGTTATAGCTAAATAGTTTTTGTATTTTTTTTTGTCGTTTAGCTCTTTATTTTTCTTTTAAGTAAAAATATAGTATTGTAATAGACGGTGACATTCACTTTGGACTGAAGCTAAAAGCGTCGGAATCTTCTTTTTTTTTTTGCCTTTTCTTAAATAATAATACAGATGATCTCTCCATTTAATATTTCCTGGCATTCTTGCTCTGTATTTTCTCTTTTCATAAAATTGCGGTCGATTTTTAATTCGGTTCTATACAGTTATCAAATACGAGGTATTAAAAGAAAGTTACAAAAGGGTTGCAAAAGAGTTATAACTGTGCACAAAATTTGGTTAGTATACTTGATAGCAATATGATTTTTTGACATAGAAGTTAGTGTTTATCTTTCTCGCCGTCATCAGGTTGTACTATGCTGACACTATCATGAATAAAAGCAACTCAATTTTATCTGTCTAATATTTCTTCAAAATGTTAAGAGAATATATATAAGTTTGTCAGTAATTGATATATATATAAAACGTTCTATTGTGAAGTAATGTCATTCTGTTCCAATTTAAGCCAAGTTAACAAACTTTCTTTCCTTTTTAGTTTGTTAAGTCGTTTGTAATTGTATTATGCAAATATATAATTTTTTATTGAATCAGTTATCCCAAAAAAGGCTGAAAAGGAGTCAAATATACATTTTAATCAAGCTAAAAATGTTTTTTTTCCAAAGCATGAGTTTATACCTAACTTTATCCAGTTGGCATAACAAAAAAAAAGTTGACAACTTTAGCCATGTGCAGATATATGTGTAATCAATCATCTACATCATATATCATATATAGTATAAATTTACAGTTAAACCCACAAGAGGGTCATGTATCATTAAATCAAACTTGCTATGGTCTCGATTTAGTAGTAATTCACAGAATGACAGGATAGCAACTTTAAAACTAATATGATTTCGTAATTTTTTGTTACACAAACGATTGTTTTGAACTTTTGAATCGCAATTTTAACTCTGTTTCTGACAGTAAGTAAGTCTTTTAACGATTTTAATATTTATTCGTTTCAGTGTATTAATTATATAATTAACTCCTAGTTTTTATAAGGCAAATGGTTGGAGAGTTCACATCAATCGTCCCACGAATAATAATTTATGAAATAATTAATTAAAAAAAAGTATAAAAATGTATTATTAGCAAGATTCTTGTTCCTATACATGGTCATATGTATACGGTATTACAGATGTTGGCGCGATAACTTTTCTTGGAGAATTTCTACTTTCTTACTATTAAATTAGAAAACGATTCCAACGAGAATGGAAAAATGATAATGCACGTTGTAGTTAAAATGAAATAAATTTGTTGTACATTGATATCAATATACTACTTTTTTATATTCATGATGTAACTGTACTGTATTTTCTGACCACAAAAAAAATCTATAGATACGTGAATAATTTTGTCATCCACGTGGCCCATGTTCAAGTATTCCACCTTCGTCAACACTTCACCAACCATTTGTATTTTGTAAAACCTCCTCTCATTTTTTTTCGTCAACACTAAAACTTTTCTGTTACTTTCTTATTACTCAAAATAAATAAAACCAAACATTATTTATTTTGGTAATGATCAAAATTTGGAATACATCATTCACATTTTTCAAAATTTTAGGATTTAACTCCATTTATTTCACTAACCTTTTCTCAAGGTATGCGTTCTTTATCTCAAAAAGATATAAATGTGGAAGCATAAAGAGAAAGCTAAAGAATAATAGTACTAACTAAAAAAGCAAAATTCTCTAACACCTTTAGTTATATGCTTCTAGATTTGATAAAGAAGAACATTCACTTAATTAACCAAATCATCATTTGTTCACTAAAATAGTAATTTAGTATTACCATCATACAAAGCACTATCATAAAGACTAGGCATGGGCGTTCGGATATCCATTCTGGTTCGGTTCGGGTAATTCGGGTTTTCGGATATTCGGATTTAGGGATATACAATCCGTTCGGATATTTTTTATTTTCGGAGCGGGTTCGGTTCGGTTCCATTCGGGTTCGGATATCCATAACATCAAACAAAAAATAAAAATGGTTAAATTTGAATAAAATTTGATTAAAGTTTGAGAATTACAACAAAATATTTTTAGATATTTCAGTTTTTTTGATATTTCGGTTATTTTGTATTAAAATAATTCATTTTATAATTGTAATTTTAGATATTTGACTTATTATAAATCTAAATATAATTAATATTTTTAAAATATAATTATATTTCGGATATTTCGAGTACTCATTCGGATTTCGGTTCGGTTCGGATTCGGATTCGGTTTTTCGGATACATGAGTTAAGATCCATTCGAATATTTTGTTAGTTCGGGTTCGGATTTAGTATCATTTTTTCGGATCGGGTTCGGTTCGGATTTTCGGGTTCGGATAAAACGCCCACCCCTAATAAAGACATAAACATTCACTTAATTTGATCAATTATCTCTCTGTATGATGATATTAATTAACTCAGAAAAATAGACACTTACCAGACAAACAGACCCCAAGAAAAAGGAGAGAGAGAAGAGAGAGACACTTCACCTCTCTCATCTCCTCTCTTCTTCTTCCTCCCTCTCTCTCTCTCTCTGCTCTGTAACAGCAACACCATCAATGGGTTCTACAGGAAACCCTAATCCTTGGGGTCCATACGATTCATACAGAGACTGTTCTCAAGGAGTATGCAGCGTCTACTGCCCTCAATGGTGTTACGTAATCTTCCCTCCTCCTCCTTCCTTCTTCCTCGACGACGAAGATGATTCCTCCTCCTCTGATTTCTCTCCTCTCCTCATCGCCCTTATCGGAATCCTCGCAAGCGCCTTCATCCTCGTCAGCTATTACACACTAATCTCCAAGTATTGCCACCGCCGTCGCTTTGGCTCCTCCTCCGCCACCTCCGGAGCTATCGGCCGAGATCTCGAAATCTCTTCATCCGCCAACGATCCATGGCAGGGAACAATCGGAGCTCCAAATCCGAATGCGCCGGTTGGGGACGGACTCGATGAATCTCTGATCAAATCGATTACGGTTTACAAGTACAGAAAGAGCGATGGATTTGTCGAATCTTCAGATTGCTCTGTTTGCTTGAGCGAATTCCAGGAAAACGAGAGTTTGCGATTGCTACCCAAGTGTAACCACGCGTTTCACGTCCCTTGTATTGATACTTGGTTGAAATCTCACTCCAACTGCCCTCTCTGCCGCGCCTTCATCGCCGGAATTAACGACACTACCGCCGTTGAGGCCGTCGCAGTATCCAATCAACCGGTCTCCGTCCACCAAGTCGCTACGGATTCCGCGGGAAGCAACTCGATTTCGATCGATCACCATCACCAGACTGGAGATTCCGTCGTCGTTAACTTAGATCTGGAAACCAGATCTCGGAGTGAAACGGTTAGTAGCGTTAACGTCGGATCGACGCCGAAGCCACCGGAACTGCAGGGATCAAGAGACGGAGAAGATCAAATGAATCGGAGATCGGCGTCGCTAAACTCAGGTGGCGTGGTCTTGATCGCCGATATACTCCGGGAGATTGAAGACGACCACGGAGACGAAGAATCATCAGGTGTAGGAACTTCTCGGCGGCTAGAAGAGGGGGAAGGAGAGAAAACGCCTCCGCCGTCAGAATCGGCGGCGAATCAAACAAGCGGAATTTCGAATTTTCTGGTTCGGAGTTCAATGGCGATGAAGAGATCCGTTTCGACGGGGAAATTTGTCCTCTCGAGTTACGATAGAGCAAGAAATTACCGATTACCCAGTTAAACAAAAAAAATTAATAATTAGGAAATTTGAATTTATTTTAAAAAAGTCAAAATGCTAATTGGCTTTTTCATTTTTTTTATTTATTCTGTTGGGTAGGTAGACCATGATATGGTTGGTAATGCTATATCGCCGATCAAAATCATTGTAAAACCATTTGAAACACAGAGCAGCCATTCTTTTCTTTATGTGTAATGAAAGGAGTTTTGAATTTTACTGCCCATTTATTCTTAAGTACTTAGTTTAAATTTAATGTGATCTTATACATAATGTTACACCTAGAAGATACCAGTATTTCATATTCATAAGTTTCATAGTATTTCATATATATTCTTTTTCCAACATGTTGTTGACAAAAAAGAATTCAATTTCTAAATGATAAAACATGTCTAGCCTTTTTCTTTGTTGAACATTATTCGTAGTTTGATATTTAGCATAATATCTACGACTACGTTATCATTTTCTTTTCAAATTATGAAATAATTAGTCGTTTAATATGTTATACGTTTATCAAGTTTTGATAAGTTTAGCTATATCACCACAATGACATCATGCAAATTACAACATAATTGCATAATTTCTCCATACTAATTATTAAGCTTAAACTATTCATACGATTTTGCTATTTGTAAGGGATTTGATGACCATAAAATGCTTTGCAATTATTCATGAGATTCAAAATTGCATAATTTCATGATCTAACAGAATGGAAATAAGTAAACAATTAACTTAATCTCTGCCTAAAACTAGTTTTTCAATTAGTAAGATAGAATCGATCTTGTATGTAGACACAAATTAAAAAAAAAAAAAAAGATATCTTCATAATTTTGCAGACATCAATACTCCTAAAATCAAGGGTTTTTGAATACCTCACACCTACACACTCTACTATAAATTAACCCTCTTCAAACCATTGTAAACACAAGCTCACAAGGAAAATTCATTCCAAACACTCATAACATATCTTTTTCTTTTCATTTCGCAATGGCTCAAAGAAACTCGAGCTCAATTCTTGTAGCAATTATCTTCTTTGGCTTGATGATCATGTTTTCATCGGCTAATCAGATATCTCATCCGAGCAACAGCAAAAACGAGGCAAAATCGATGAAAGAAGAAGATTCTCAAGGGTTACACCCTAAAGAATGTATCGCTGCGATCAAGAGTGTGGAAGGTTGTTTCGAAGCAATTCATGGGATATTCAAAGGACATTTTGGTCACTTGAGGCATTCTTGTTGCAAAACGCTTAATGGGCTTTCTGATAATTGTTGGCCCACTTTGTTTCCTGGGAAACTCTACCTACGTATCACGATTAAATTGATGTGTCTTTTTAGTGAAATGGAGGTAGACTTATCCGAAAACAAGTACTAATAGTAGATATTATCACTATTTTTATTTTCGGAGAATAAGATGTGGTCAATCACGTCATGATGTAATCTTTCGATCGATGTTTATTTAGATCAATAAAAGATAAGTCCTTTTAATTCTTTGCCTTTAACTTTAAATCGTTGATTATGGTGTTGAATCGTTTCTAATTTTATTTTTTTGCCATCTCTTGTTATGTTAACAAATTAGGCCCATATATCTTTCTAAAAACCCATGGACCCATTTGTTTGATCATTTTTCATATTTTCTTCTGTTCTTCACAAGCAATTTTAATATTTCCTCTACTTCAGTATTTCTTACATATTATAACAAAAATATAATGTCTCGTTTTATAACATGATCCACGAGACCATGAGCCATAAAAATCATTTGCAGGTTATTAATATGTAACGGCCTCAACCAGTGGCGGACCCACGTTGGTAGTAGGGGGGTCATATGACCCCGATAAAATAATAAAAACCTAACATATAAGCTTAATTATTGAAAGAACTTCGGCTAAAATTGTTGAATTATGATGCATTGACCCTCTTTCCTAAGTTCAAATAGCTATTATGACTCTTTAGTGTTGTTTATTTTTTTTGTTTTTCTTTCTTTACGAATCCTCCTCTATATTAATATATTTTATTTATGTGTTTTCCTTCCTCTTTCATTTGTTTCCTAAAAATTCAAGATATTCCATTATAATAGTCATTGAATTTAATTCATTTTTTTTTATTTTCCATTCAGTTTTGAAAAATAACAATTAAATAAATGTATGTGATCAAGACAAACTTATTGTGACTAATATATATATATATATATATATTATCAAGATAAATTTATTGTCAAAAAGTGAGATTATTATTTTGGTAGTATATACTTTAAATTTAATTTTTTTCAAATGTATATGTAGTTTGGTTATATTTTAAAAAACATAAAATGAAGACGCTAAATTTTAAATTATATCTATTATATGTGACTCCGGTAAAAATATTTTCTGGATCCGCCAGTGGCCTCAACTCGAATACAATCTTTCTTCTATAGAACCCTATTTGCTGACGTGAAAGAAAAAATCTGCTGACGTAAGACAAATGATAATGATGCTTGGACTTTTTAACATAAAGATCTAGAGGAAACTTAGGAACGCCTTTTTTGTATGGCATTGGCACGTCACAAAATTAATCGAGTACAAGTTACTCCTTCGATACTACGACACGATGTAATAAACGGACACTGTCACAATCACAAGCAGAAATACAATTGTACACCAAAGATTAATTAATATTTCACCTTGATCGGATCATCGATAGATGAAGATCATACGAGTATCGAAGTACGAGTAATCTATTTATTTTATTAAAAGGTATCAATTGGAGGAATTTTTATTTTATTTTGGTCAAAAATTGGATGAATATGTACTGTTAATATAAATGTTAAATGAAAACGAGAAGTGTTGTCTTTATTTAAATATTTTTCTGTTAAAGTCTTTATTTAATTTCCTATGTATTCGCATATTCTTTGGTTGATATAGAAGTATAAGCATATTCTCCTTTATATTCCTTGCCTTAACGTGTGTTATTATTTTTCTTGACATTTTTCTTTTCATGTTTCCTGTCATAGTATTATTTATCTGCGAGAAAATGACTTCTTTTTCTAAGAAAGAAAAAGAAGAGAAACAAACCATTTAAA
Source organism: Kernera saxatilis (assembly GCA_900406395.1). Taxonomy (NCBI): domain Eukaryota; kingdom Viridiplantae; phylum Streptophyta; class Magnoliopsida; order Brassicales; family Brassicaceae; genus Kernera; species Kernera saxatilis. Next base: position 33,604 of record OVAY01000998.1, read on the forward strand.
GGATAAGTGACTACAGTTTCATAAGGGAAATCAATTAGGTAAGAATTTTTTAAGATCTTACACCAAATCTAAATTTGTTAATTAGTGAAGTAATTAACACTACAGTAAAATAATATAAATTCAAAATACCAACTAACTAAAAAGAACAGAAAAGATATGGACACAAAAGAAGGGACTAATCTATTATATCTAATTAATTATCTATAGAAACTAAATTCCAAATAACTAATAAAATTACATTTTTTCTTCATAAAAATGCCAACTTTTCCAGTTACCACAAATGGTAACTTTCCATCTTTTGAATATTGGTATCAATCAATTATTAACCTAACAAAATCTGTTAAAAATTTTAATTTACCTCCAGCTTTATTTTGGTGTAGTTGACGTTATACCAATTCAATGGATAATAACCATGACGTGCATATTAATGATTTGCCGTTTACTTCCTCATCTAAAACTCTTTCTTCAAATCTTCAATCACTACACATATATTTGTACGAGTATATGTATAAATTATATATATAATATAGATGTAATGTGTGTTGGTGCCTATATTTATAAACCTACGCATTGTTTTTGTTTGTTTCTTCTCAAACAATTAACAATCACAACTGAAAAGAAACAGAATGGCCGAGACGCAGAAAAGCTCAGAATCATATCCAATAAAAACCGTCGTCGTTTTAGTCCAAGAGAATCGTTCTTTCGACCATACGCTTGGCTGGTTCAAAGAGCTAAACCGGGAAATCGACGGCGTCACGAAATCGGACCCCAAATCTAACCCGGTTTCCTCCTCTGACCCAAACTCTCTCCGTGTCGTCTTCGGGGACCAGTCTCAGTACGTTGACCCGGATCCGGGTCACTCCATTCAGGATATCTACGAACAAGTGTTCGGTAAGCCATGGGATTCGGGTCACCCGGATCCAAACCCGGGTCCAGCTACCATGTCCGGATTTGCTCAAAACGCCGAGCGAAACAAGAAAGGGATGTCCTCCGCGGTTATGAACGGATTTAAACCGGACGCTTTGCCGGTTTACAAGGAGTTGGTTCAAAATTTCGCCATATGTGATAGGTACGCAGGTTCGGTACACCGTAAATCTGATCTAAACCGAATTATTACAATTTAGCTGTCACGGTTTATTGAAAATTTCATGGTCTTGATCTTGGTTGGTCGGGCAGGTGGTTTGCATCGGTTCCGGCGTCGACGCAGCCAAACCGGTTGTACGTCCACTCGGCAACATCACATGGAGCAACGAGCAACGACAAGAAATTACTAATTGAAGGTTTTCCACAGAAGACGATATTCGAGTCGCTAGATGAAGCTGGTTTTAGCTTTGGCATCTATCACCAATTCCCTCCTTCTACTCTCTTTTATAGGTACTTTTTATTCATTAAAAGTTACGACTAAAAGTTTTTGTCTAAAACCAACATTTAAAAAGATTTAGTAATTTTTTTTTTTGATAATTAAAGATTTAGTATTCTATAAGTTTTGTTTGTTTTTTCTTATCGAACTTTCTCACTTTTTTTATTCATATACTTTAGTTTATTGTAAATTTACAATTACGTAACTATGGATATTTAATCCTGGTTTTGGTTTTGTTTAGGTTAAAAATATGTTTTTTTTTCTTACTAAAAAACAAAACAAATAATTCTATTAATATTTCGTTTTTTTTCTTCAGGAATTTAAGAAAACTGAAGTATTTGACACATTTCCACCAATATGGAATACAATTTAAGAAAGATTGCAAAGAAGGCAAGTTACCGAACTACGTCGTGGTCGAACAACGTTGGTTTGATCTATTGTCGATTCCAGCCAACGACGATCATCCATCCCACGACGTTTCCGAAGGTCAAAAGCTCGTGAAAGAGGTCTACGAGGCTTTGAGATCGAGTCCTCAATGGAACGAGATCTTGTTCATTATAACATATGATGAGCATGGTGGATTTTACGACCATGTCCCTACTCCGGTCGACGGAGTTCCTAATCCGGACGGTATCTTGGGACCTCCACCTTATAATTTTGAATTTAACCGGCTTGGCGTTAGGGTTCCCACGTTCTTCATCTCTCCCTGGATTGAGCCTGGCACAGGTAATTAATCTAATTTGATCTTATAACTTTATGCAAAATCGTAATATTTATATCAATTGATAAATTTTCAATGAGTTTTTTTTGTTCAATCCAAGTTTCTGTTTTTCAGTATTTTTGGAAAAGTAAACAAACTGATCATTAATTAGTCAAAAACATTAAGCTTGCCATACAGTTTTGATTTGAATTAGATATCTTTATTTTTCCGAATAGAGTAAATATATTTTGAACTCAATTAAAACTCAGGATTTTCGGTTAGTATTGGTTATCTGGATTCAACTCATCTACTTATTTAATCTTTTTTAAAATAAGATTAATTATTTTTTGGTAAAATGTGTAGTTGTTCATGGGCCGAATGGGCCGTATCCAAGGTCACAATATGAGCATTCATCAATTCCTGCAACGGTCAAGAAAATTTTCAATCTCAAAGATTTCTTGACAAAGAGAGATTCATGGGCTGGCACTTTTGAATCTGTTATTACAAGAGATTCACCAAGACAAGACTGCCCTGGTAATTACATTGTTTTATATTCTACTAATTCTATCAAATTTCGAATAGAACTTAATTTATTTGGTTATTTAGAAACATTATCAATTCCGGTTAAACTGAGATCGACGGTGGCAAAAGAAAATGCACAATTGAGCGAGTTCCAAGAAGAGCTCGTAATAATGGCCGCGGGATTAAAAGGAGACTACAAAAACGAAGAATTGATCCACAAGCTTTGCAAAGAAACTTGCGTTGCAGACGCTTCCAAATACGTTACAAACGCGTTTGAGAAGTTTCTAGAAGAGGCTAGCAAGGCAAGAGAAAGAGGATGTGATGAGAACGACATCGTTTATTGCGTGGATGATGATGATGATAATAGTAATGATCATCATGTTGTGATACCATCATCATCACAATCAGAGGCACCGCCTAAGCCAAAGACTCAAACGTCTTTTTTCAAGAAGTTATTCTCTTGCTTTGCTCGTCATGATTGATAGTGTGTATAAAATAAAACTTGAATTAAAGAAATCTAAAGTTTTTTTTTTTAATTGTGTGTAAGGGGATAGTTAATCCGACAATGTATTGAAATGTTGCGTTGTTTTATTTAAGAAAGTAAAGCTCTAATATCTCTTGCATAATCCTTTTTCTTTGTTTAAGAACTTTCATATTTATCTTCATATTTTATCTTGTTATATAGCACTATATTTTAGATGAGATCTACTTTAAATTAGAGTTATTTTGGAATGTAAGTAGTTTTAGAAAGTATAATTTGGAAAGTAGGTAGTTTTAAAAACTTATTTGAAGAATGGTAGTTTTCACTGTTTGTGTAATATAAAAATGTATTAGATGAGAGTTTTTGAAAATGACCGAAATACCCCTCCCCTTATCAACAAGAGAGAGAGATTTGTTTTTCCTAAACTCTTATAATTTGATTTAGTTAAACAATTTTAATTCAAAAATCACAATAATCATATATTAATTTATAAAAAAATAATATGAATATAATAAGTTCTATTTTGCTATAGTTTTGGCATGTTTAGCAGCAGTGTACAATAATACAGTAAAATATGGTGTACAATGATGATATAAAATATGATGTACTAGATATGACGGTATAACAAGAATGTTTGTACACTATGCCATTTTGGTACACCAGTGCTTGTACATATACAAAATATGATGGTGTACAAGATGATGTATGATGATGATTGAAAATGTAGTGTACCAGATATGAATATAAAATAATAGTGNAATGTACCAGATATGAATAAAAATAATAGTGTTTGTACACTACGTTTTTCCCCGTACACCAATGTTTGTACTTGTAAAATATAACAATGTACAAGATGGTGTACAAACGCTTGTATAAAATGGTGTACAATCACTAGCGTTTAACAATCATATCTCGTACACCATTTCATTTGTACACCATCGGATCCCACCAAATAAATTGAGGGGCATTTTTGTCTTTTTTCTAATTTGTTTTATTTTCCTCTCACAATCTCTTCTATCTCACAAATAGTGAAAAACTACTCATTCTTTAAATATGTTTTTAAAACTACCTAATTTTCAAATTACTTTATAAAAACTACCCTATTCACAAATACACCAGTTAAATTAAGGGTATTCTAATGATTAAATTATATAACTTTTCTTTATTACTTTTAATATAATGCATTTGCAACATTCTGTCATAAATCATATTATATCCCATTTAATTGTTTATTTAACTAATACATACGATATTCGACCTGTTAAGTGAAATAAAGCAAAAATATAGTGTACTTTAGTTAACAAAATGTATTTTTTTTTCCAAGTAAAACTCTTGACTCTACAATTTTTTTCTATATGAATAAAACGACTCATACTATAACAGTAAAACGTGACATATAGTGTGGCAAATAATTGGCCGCCACCTAATTATTTGTCTTTTGCCATCGGTCAACACCTAATTCATCTACTCACCTAATTGTTAATTTTTGTTTTTTTAATAATGTTAGAGAGAGAAAGGAAGCACATGTACTATATATACCTTCCCCATATCCAATTTAAACTAATTAAACTTATATGCGGTATCATGTTACATTCTATAGACAATATATGCTGTCGAGAGAAAAAATAAATCTCTATATAGAAACAGAAGAAGAGAATCGAGAGATGAGTAGAAATTTCTGTGTATATCTTAGAGTAAAGGGCTTGTACATCTTATATTACAAGAACGTATCTATCAAAATAAATGCCAGAAATTGAGATAATTATTTACAGCAGATCTTAAGGTTGCTAATTTCTTGAGTTC
>OVAY01000999.1:0-38462 GCA_900406395.1 Kernera saxatilis
TTTTAAATGTTGTATTATAATGGTAATTAGACATATATATGCATTATATCAAATTTATCATGTATTATCATGCATTATATTTATCATGTGTCTCTATGAATTATTCATGAGATATATTCTTATGTTTAAAAAAAAATATTGCTACTTGAGAGGGTTGGTACTGCAAACAAAGAGCTTTTTTATTTTTTTAGAGTGTTTTAAGTTTTTTTTTTAGAGTTTGGAAAGAAGAATGAAAAGGAGAGTTTATTTAGTAGTTATTTTGTATATTTTTTATTTGTAGTTTAGGAAAGAAGAATGACTAACCATTTAAAGCCTAAGTATTTGTAGTTTAGGTGAATCTTCAATTAGTCGGGTGAATAATCCCAACACCATGGCGCACATCTGCATAGTTCTAAAAGAATCATATAATGTTGCATTCTTATTTGATATATATATTTTTTAATCTAATGGAAAGATAGAAGACTTCTCTATAAGAAATGATTGACTGGAACAAACTTTTATTACCTAGATTTTCTAAACAAATCAAATCAAAGATATGTATAACTTTAACCTTCAATCTTGATCTCAACATTATTTAACAAGCTTCTCTATATGAAAACTACAACAAAATAGAACCCAAAAAAAAATAATAATTTTAAGCAAGAAGGTCTGTACAAACTAAAGTAATTGTTTTTTTTTAATATATCTCTTAGCTAAACTTTTATATAAATGTTATGTCACTTTTGACTGTTATAATTTTATATATCATTGTTTATTACATATTTTGTAGATATTTTTCTGTCACATACCATCTCACTTCTGGATTTGTATCATGTAAGTTACTGATTTCAGTTCTGCAATTCTTTCACCATAATTTTATGAGTCATCTTGTTTCTTTTTATTGTCACCATTTAATGGGTTACATAGTTTCTTTGTCAGCATTTAATTAGTAATAGACACATACATTATTTTGATATATCTCCTTGTTCAAAATCTCCTTGTTCAAAAACTCGGATACCTTGCCGAGTAATCGCCCGGATAGGCGCTCGGCGGGATGCTTCCGATGCGATTTAAGCATAATCGGAAAATATAATCGGAAACCTATTAATCAGCCGCCTAAACCGATTAACCAATTTAATCGCCGATTTATAACCGTTAAAATTTCAACTATTTAGCAACTATTGGGCCTGTGAAGCCCACTTGTATCTGAAACATGAAACGTATGCTTATATTTATAGAAAAGTTTTAGCTTTGCCTTCTCTCACTTCCTCGATGTGGGACAATGAAACATATGCTTTTTTTTTTCCTTTTATTCAAATCGTTACTTTTTGGTTTTTCAACCTTCCATTACAGCATTTATTAGATTCTATTTCTATAATTATTTTGAAAAGCTTTCATACAAAATTGTAATAATTAATAACAATACAAAATATTATTTCATGAAGTTATGTAAATTATTTATAAACTCTGAGATTTTCTTTACAATTGGATTTCTAATAATTTGTATTTAACATCATATGTATTTTTTTGTGAACATTTAACATCATATGTTTATTTTTTTTCATTTTATCATATTGTAATTTTTACAATACATATTTTTCCACATAGTAATGTATATTTAACATCATATATTTAGTATTTTACATTACTTAAATAAAATAATACAAAAAAACTAGTCCCCGATTAAATCTCGATTTATTGGCTAGGCGCTAGGCCCACTTTCACCGCCCGATTAACGCCTAGCGATTTTTTGAACATGGATATATCTTTAGAGTATAATATGATATTTATGTGATGTTATTGTCTACGTTTTCATTACAAAAATATCTTATATTTTCATGCTTATAAGCAACCACACATAGAGTGACAACTTTCTAAGAGTCATTTGTTTGCTAATTGAAATTTAATGAAATTATATATGATATTTATGAAGTTATTGTTAGGTATATATATATATATGGTATTTAAATCATATATATAATATTTACATATGTATATATATATATATATATATTACATAGTAACTACTTTTTTATTGATACTATATATTAGTTTTTATAAATATTTATAATATAAATATATATTTATTAAATATGTCAATTGACTAGAAGTATAATGGGATGTCATTTAACTAGAAATATAATGGGAGATTCGCAACAACAAGAAAGAGGAAAAGGATGATACGAACATTGGAATACACTAAAAATCACAATGTTGATAAGACTCCTCGGAGATGGTATCAAACAATGGTGGCGTGATAATAATGGTTGTATAAGCAAGATGACAGTGGAGAAAAATATCCTACCGGTTTTGAATTCCAAACATGGGTGCGAGAAAACTTATAATCATTATGCAAACAAAATGATGAGTTTGAAAAATAATTATAATAGCAGGCAAGAACTTGTCCGGTTAAGTTCTGGATTTGGGTGACATTCCACATCTTAAAAATTCACGGCTCCTAACCATGTGTGGGATGATTATGAAAAGATAATTTTAATTTTTTTAAATTTAGTATATGCCTATAAATTTAATATTTTTATTTATTAATTTTTTTAAATAGCTATGTGTAACGGACAGAGCGAAGCGAGTCACGACAGAGGATCAAGTTTATGGGCGGATGTAGGTCGATTGAGCATGGTTTCTGCTGAGCCGTAGGTGATGCAGTTGTTATATGGCACATTGTTGATGGAGCAAAAAAATGCGTGATAAAATATTTGAAGATTATGGGAATTTATCCGTTTGATATCTAAAAACTACTCAGCAACAGTCGGACAAGTGGGAAATGTTGGGGAAAACCAGAAAAGTTTGGGTAGAGCCGGATCGGTCGCTTATCTCTGCTCTTAATGCTTCTCATTCCTATTATCTATAAGCGGGAGCGGGCTAACCAATATAGTTATCAAACTCACTCCTCTCCTTTCAGCTGATATTTGAGCAAGGATTAGCGACCGGAAAAAATGTTGTTGGCTTAGGGGATGATACTGATGCACAAACTTTTGGAGCTGAAGATAACGCGCCATGTGAATTATATACTTGACTTTTTGGAAACATGGAAAATGTAGATGGATCTCAAGCATCAAGGTCTTGGGATTCAACTGTGCCAAGAAGCACATTAAGCCCATCAGAAAAGCTTCCTCCTAAAAAAAGAGCTAAAGATGGCGAGTAATTCAAGCATGGATGGTAGCCGTATGGAGAATACTTTTAATGAAATGGTTGGGATAAGCAATCATATTGTTAGCCTGATACAACAACGAGAAGAAAGACAATTAAGAGAAACCAATTTGAGGGAAGCTGAGAAAAGAAAAATAACAGATGGGAAGCCATAAAAGAACCTTTTGACTTGGAAAAAAATGTTTGTTATGATACACTTAATGAAATTCATAAGTTAGAATTGAAAGACTTGTTCATCAGTATGTATATTGAAGAACACATGGATTAGATACGGATTAGATACGGATTAGATACGAAGGAACGTGAAATGATGTCGTTGTTTTGTTTTGTTTTTTAATAAATTAGTTTTAATGGATTTTTTTTGTTTCTATTCTACAATTTGTTTCCTTATTTATAGATAGTAAATTATTTTTTAATATTAGTTTCATACATGTTATTATTGAAAAGATCTTTAATGACATAAATATTATGTTAATCTTTTTTCTCGAAGTTCTATTTCAATTACTTTCTTTTTTTGATCTTCTAACATCTTATCATATTAGTCTTCTAAGATTATCTAGACTTTTTCAAATTAAAAAAAAAAATTAGATTTAACTAATATATGCTTTGGGTTTCTCAACACCGTTGATCTTATGATATAATCACATTATTTTATTTCTTTAATTGGTGTCTTTGTTTTTTTCTTACATAAGGTTGTTGGACAAAGAAGAAGAAATCGAAATTGCAAGATAACAAATTGATCATGAAGATTTAGATACAAATGTATTGTATTTATTGGTGACAATGATTGGATTCGCACAAATATTGATTACACATCAATATTTCAAATTTAAAAATTATATCGAGTGTCCAATCCGACGGCCCATCACAAGAATTGGATATGGTTATATACATAATGTGTTACAAGAAGATCATTAGTATTTTCGACAATTGTATCGTATGTATCCAGATGTGTTTCTTAAACTATGTGATTTTATTAGAGATATAACACATCTGAAATATACGATATTCATATGTGTTGAAGAAATGGTTGCCACCTTTCTAGTCATGTGGGTCAAAATTCGAGATATTGTCACACGAAAAACACCTTCAAAATATCAAAAATTGCAACAAATTCAAATTTTCATAAAGTTGTAAGGGCAATAAGTACAATTGCTCCGAGTTTGATGGCCAAACCCAACCTTATGGTAGCTGCAAGAAATACGAGAGAGCACAAGATTTTATCCTTATTTCAAGGTACATATGTTTGTAGTTTATATTTTTTCTTGTTTATAAATGTGTTTGGAAAAACTAATTAATAATACTTACTTTAGGATTATTTGGGAGAAATTGGTGGTACACACATACCTTGTAAGGTACATATGTGTGACGCTGCTAGCTACCGTAATCGAAAATGAGTAATATCGCAAAATATATTGGCTGCTTGCAGTTTTGATATGGAATTTATATACGTTCTTAGTGGATGGGAGAGATCACCTCAGGATTCAAAAGTATTCTATGATGCACTAACAAGAACGATTAATAAATTTGAGGTTCAATATGGTATTTTTGTATACTAAATGTTATGATAATTAATTTGCTATACTAAATAATAAATTAATTAAATATGTTTAATTTTATTTTAGGAAATTTTTATTTAGCTGATTGTGGGTTTGCGAATATATGCAAAATTTTTGCTCCTTTTCGAGGTACTAAGTATCATCTCCAAGAATTTACTGGCTAATGTTGGGATCCTAAAACTTCGCATGAGTTCTTTAATCATCGTCATGCCTCATTAAGAAACGTAATTGAAAGAATTTTAGAGTTTATAAGTCGCGGTTTATGATATTCAAATCCGCTCCTTCGTTTCCTTTCAAGACACATGCGGAATTAGTGTTGGCTTGTGTAGCCTTACATAATTTATTCGCAAGCATTGTCGATAAGACGAATTTCATGCTGAAGTTCTTGTTGAAGTTATTGATGGAGAAAACATGAAAGGCAACAACGCAAGAGATGATATCAAAAATGGTGAAGAAATTTCTGAGACACAAGATCAAGAAAGAGAAAATGTTATATGTGGAGAGAAACAATGGCCGAACAGATGTGGAAGGATGCAACTAGTAATGAGGATTAGACCTAGTAATAAAGTTATGCAATTTAAAAATTTTTTTTGTCAAAGATGCTTTTATAATAAATTATTATTAAAAAATTGTTTCTTTGCAAAACTCAGTGGTCTTTGATGCTTGAGAATGGTCGCCATCATCGTCACAAAGCCCTAGATTTTTTTTAAATTCATTTACAATGATATACTGCAAATTCATAAAATACATTACAACGAATTTCGACAAAAACCCACATACATGTATTGAATTCACCAAAATTCAATTAAAACACATACAAATTCAAATACAATAAAACACTTCAAAATCCTAACCCAATAACACCCCCGTATATTGCAAATAAATTGCAGATAAGTCTCCTCTAATTTTGAAAAAAAAATCTTTCATATCCTTCTTAACTTACATATCTATCTCTCATTTATAATAATAGAGATTTCTAATTTTGTCCCTCTTTATTATTTTATTATTTATTAAACAATAAATTTTACAAAGAAAAACAAATCTTAATCAACCAATTGTCTTCTCTCTCTTCTCTCTCTCTTCTTTGACGATCGCAAAAAAAAATCTCATATCGCATTGTGAGCTCCACCATTGAAACTGAATCTTCAAATTCGAGGTCATTTCTTGCGATACTCTGTGAGTTAGTTTAAATTTTATAACATCATTATTAGATTATGATGAACGTACCAAATATTGTTGTGGAAATCTCAATTTGGTTATTTGAATTCGAAAGATTGTTGATCTTAAAATTTGTTCGGTTTTTATGCTCATTGGGTTAGTAAACTTGTTTTTTTAGTCGATTAGGGTCTTACATTGGTAATTTATAGGTGGTGAAGGTTGGATCACGTGCTTGGCTTGTTGGCAAATGGGCATTCGCCTAAAGCCACCAAAGATTGTAAAATTTTTAGGCCACATAAAATATTTATTAAGCTTATGTTTAATTTAATAAATAAAAAATAGTTATAAAAAAGGAAAACTATTTGAGTTTTCCTTATTCAAATAACTTATTTAAATAAGTCAATAAATTTAATTAGCCACAATTCAATCGACCACTTCTTTACTTATACTAACTTATTAAGATTAAGTAAAGCAAAAGTAATTATAAAGTTTAAAGTTATGACTTATTGTCATCTCTTCCCAATATCTCACACAAACTTTGTTGCCTCTTTTAACTTGATTCTGTAAACGTTTTGCATTCATTTGGCTTGTCGTCTTTTTTTTTCTCATGGTATATTTTCTAGCTTGATAATCATATTTAATATTCAAGTATTAAAGGCCATAATTTTCTTAATCGCCTTAAGCCTCTATGTATATAAGCACAACACTGGTTGGATCCTACTGAATCGTTTGTAGATTGCAAAAAACTGCAGAATAACCTCCTCTGGTATTCAAAGAAATCTATCACATCTTTCATTAATCTACATATCCCTCTCCCATTTACAATAATAGAGATTTTTAATTTTACCATATTTATTCTCTTAATTATTTTATTATTTTTAAAAACTGAAATTAAAATAATTAATTTTAAAAAGAAATCAAATATCAACCAATCAATTGTATTCTCTCTTCTCTCTCTATTCTTCGACGATCGCTAAAAAAATCTCAAATCGCATTTTGAGTTCTACTAGTGAACCTAAATCTTCAAATTCAAGATAATTTCTTGCGATACTCAGGGTTAGAGTAAAATTTGACATTTTTATTAGACTATGTTGTACATAACAATTATTGTTGTGGAGATCACAATTTGGAGATTTGAATTGGAAAGATTGTAAATCTTAAAATTTGTTCGGTTTTTATGCTCATTGGGTTAGTAAACTTGTTTTCTTAGTCGATTAGGATCTTACATTGGTAATTTATGGATGGTGAAGGTTCAATCCCACTAAATCATATGTATATTACAAAAAAGTGCAGAAAAGTCTCATCTGGTTTTAAAAAAAAATATATTATGTCCTTCTTAACTTACATATTCATCTCTCATTTACAATAATAGAGAGTTCCAATGTTGTCCCTCTCTATTCTCTTTATTTTTTTATTATTTTTTAAACTAATTAATTTTAGAAAAATAAATAGCCAATCAATAGTCTTTTCTCTATCTTTCTTCTTTGACGATCGCCAAAAAAAATCTCAAATCGCATTGTGAGCTCCACCGTTGAAGCTTAATCATCAAATTTGAGGTAATTTATTGCGATACTCTCTGTATTAGTTTAAATTTTATAACATCATTATTAGATTATGATGCACAAACAAAATATTGTTGTGGATATCTCAATTTGGCGATTTGAATAGGAAAGATTGTTGATCTTAGAATTTGTTCGGTTTTTATGCTCATTGGGTTAGTAAACTTGTTTTTTTAGTCGATTAGGGTCTTACATTGGTAATTTATGGGTGGTTAAGGTTGAATCCTACTGAATCGTTTGTAGGTTACAAAAAAATTGCTGAATAACCTCCCATGGTATTAAAAAATCTACATATCCCTCTCCCATATACAAATAACCAAACCGACTCATTTATTCTGCCCATAATTTTCTAAATCGATTATTCCTAAGTGCTAATTATCTAAGTTATCCTTGATTTATGTCTATCAATAAGTATACATAGGAAGATTTATCAATTTGTATTAAACAAAAAAAAAAAAGAGAAATTTACATTTTCTTTCAATCCTAATCCTAATTATCGTATAATTTTAATTTTACACAAAATATGGAAAACTTAGATAGTTATATAAATACACGTTCAACTATTCCAAGAGTAATTAACACAAACTATGTCAAACGTCAACGACTTCAAAAAAAACTTTCAAAAAGTTGGATCAATATAATAACAGAGAAATATCATGAAGTGAATTTAATTTGTCTGCCATACGCAACCGCTCTCCTCTATGACAATGTCTGAAGTCGATAATATGATTGGAGTGCTTGGAAATGATGGTGACGACTGAGTATTCGGAACGTCTAGGTTTTTGGTTAGTCCTCATCATTCATCTTTTCCGGTTAAACCTAAAGGTGTGATTAATGCAGAGCTTGAAGAGAAATCCAGTGTATTTAATACCGATGGTGGCCCAGAAAAAATAGAAAATCAACTTAAATCGTCTTAAGAAAAATATTTCAAAAAAATAGAAGATTGGATTATGGTAGAGAATATTGACATCGATAATAAGTGAGTTTGAGGTTTATTAGGTTTAATAACTTTTGGTTATTAATTTTTTTTTTAAATCATGTCATCACTAGGCCATAACGGGCCGGTTCAGATGACTAAATCCCAACCACTATACGGAGGAGTTGAACTCCTTACATGAGAAACATGGTGTCAATAGACTCGGCGCCATACTACAAACAATTTCTCTTGGTTATTACCTTTTTTGTTTTGTTTTGGAATTATTGGAATTTTATTCAGATCTTTCTTTTTTTTTGGTGGATGTTGAAGCTTTTTTTCTTTCTTTTATATGTTTAAAACAATGTGTGAACTCTAAAGAAGAAAAATAAAATAAAACAAATACGCAATATCCTTACCATAGCAAAAAGAAAAGATGTAGAGACGTTCATTAATAGGCAGTATCCTTTAGTATTCAAAAAAAATCTATCACATCCTTCATTAATATATATATCCCTCTCTCACTTACAATAATAGAGATTTTCAAATTTTTCCGTATTTATTCTCGTTATTATTTTATTATTTTTAAAAACTGAAATTAAAATAATTAATTTTAAAACTAAAACAAATCTCAACCAATCAATTGTATTCGTTCTTCTCTCTCTCTTCTTTGACAATTGCTAAAAAAAAAATCTCAAAACGCATTGTGAGTTCTACTAGTGTTAACCTGAATATTCAAATTAAGGGTTAGTTTTAATTTGATATTTTTATTAGATTATGTTGTACATACCAATTATTATTTGTGGAGATAATAATTTAGAGATTCGAATTGGGAAGATTGTAAATCTTAAAATTTGTTAGGTTTTATGCTCATTGGATTAGAAAACTTGTTTTCTTTGTCGATTATGATCTTACATTGGTAATTTATGGATAGTGAAAGTTGAATCCTACTAAATCATATGTATATTGAAAAAAATTATAGAAAAATCTCCTCTAGTTTTGAAAAAATTCTATCATGTCCTTCTTAACCTACATATCCATCTTTCATTTACAATAATAGAGATTTCTAATGTTGCCTCTCTCTATTTTCTTTATTATTTTATTATTTTTTAAACTAGTTAATTTTAAAAAGTTAACAAATCTTAGCCAATCAATAGTCTTTTCTCTATCTTCTCTATCTCTGTTCTTTGACGATCGCCAAAAAAATCTAAAATCGCATTGTGAGCTCCACCGTTGAAACTGAATCTTTAAATAAAACGTAATTTCTTGCGATACTCTCTCGGTTAGTTTAAATTTTATAACATTATTATTAGATTATGATATATGTACCAAATATTGTTGTGGAGATCTCAATTTGGCGATTTGAATTGGGAATATTGTTGATCTTAAAATGTGTTCAGTTTTATGCTTATTGGGTTAGTAAACTTGTTTTTTTAGTCGATTATGGTATTACATTGGTAATTTATGAGTGGTTATGGTTGAATCCTATAGAATCGTTTGTAGATTATAAAAAACTGCATAATAACCTCCTCTGATATTCAAAAAAATATGTCACATCCTTCATTAATCTACATATCACTATCTCATTTACAATAATAGAGATTTTCAAATTTCCCATATTTATTCTCATTATTATTTTATTATTTTTAAAAACTGAAATTAAAATGTTTAATTTAAAAAAAAACACAATTCTCAACCAATCAATTGTATTCTCTCTTCTCTTTCTCTTCTTCAACAAGCGCTAAAAATATCTCAAATCGCATTGTGAGTTCTTCTAGTGAACCTGAATCTTCAAATTCAAGGTAATTTCTTGCGATACTCTCCGGGTTAGTTTAAATTTGACATTTTTATTAGATTATGTTGTACATACCAATTATTGTTGTAGAGATCACAATTTGAAGATTTGAATTGGGAAGATTATAAATCTTAAAATTTATTAGGTTTTTATGCTCATTGGATTAGTAAACTTGTTTTCTTAGTCGATTAGGGTCTTACATTGGTAATTTATGGAAGGGGAAGGTTGAATCCTACTAAATCATATATACATTGCAAAAAATTGTAGAAAAGTCTCATCTGGTTTTGAAAAAAACTATCATGACCTTCTTAACCTACATATCCATTTCTCATTTACAATAATAGAGATTTCCAATGTTGTCATTTTTCTATTCTCTTTATTATTTTATTATTTTTAAACTAATTAATTTTAGAAAGAAAAAAAATCTTAGCCAACAAAGACGCCAGTGATCATGCTTAAGTGTCGTCCTTAAGTTGTCTCAATCCTGCTCTTGCTTCATTCGCGAGCCTGCTGGACCAGTCTTTGGTATTTCGGGCATAACTTCTGATCGACTTGATGGATTTCTTTCAAACCACTTTGAGATGAAAGCTAACTCTAGTGGATTTCTTTAGGTACCAAGATCGTCCAATTTGGTTGAATAGAAGTACTTCGTCTGATATGTAACTTCTAACAGACAGAGACTGTTCGATAAGCAGTTTTTGCTCTTTTTGTAAGATTTTTGTCCAAAATACATGTAATGACTCTAAAAACTCCAAATAGTAGAAAAACGCCTTAAAATCTCAAAAAACTCTTTAGATAGTTATTAAAAGCATATTATAATAGTAGTAAAATAGGTAAAACTACGATGTTATCACCACCTCCGAACAACAGTGCTTATTGGTTTCTGGTTCTTAAATCAAATATACCGGATATCCACATAAATACAATGATAGAATCTAGAAATGCATCATTTTCGAACATGTGTTTCCATACAAGCATAAAAGTAATCTAACGCAGACACGTGAACAAAGAGACACAAGCTCCTCTACAAATGAGGCAAGCACGTCTGGAACTTCAACAATTGAAGAAGAGGATGCATAAGATGAACCAAGACGCAGCAAAAGAGCTCGTAAGGAGAAATCTTTTGGTGATGATTTTTTTATGGTTTTTCTCTTAGAGAACGAACCAAGAACGTTCACAGAAGCCATGTCTACACCAGACGCATCTTCATGGAAGGGAGCCATTAACAGTGAGATCGATTCCATTATGCAAAACCATACATGGAAAATCATCGATCTAGCGCAAGGGTTTAAAGCACTAGGGTGTAAATGAATTTTCAAAACCAAGTTGAAAATCGATGGCGCAATAGATAAGTACAAGACTAGGCTTGTGGTACAACGATTCCGGCAAAACAAAGGCTTGGATTTCTTTGACACCTATTCTCCATTAACAAGAATAACTTCAATTAGAATGCTGGTAGGCATAGCAACATTAAGAGACCTAGAAATCCATCAAATGGATGTAAAAACTGCTTTTCTAAACGGAGATTTAGAAGAAGAGATTTACATAAAACAACCCGAAGGTTTTGTAGTCCCAGGACAAGAACACGAAGTGTGTAGACTTGTGAAGTCATTATAAGAACTTAAATAAGCTCCAATACAATGGCATGAAAAATTTGACCATGTAATGATGTGTTTGTACGTAAATGACATTCTCATTATTGGCAGAAATAAATACATGATCAATCAGATTAAGAACTTGCTAAGTAGTAAGTTTGACATTAAAGATATGGGACTAGCGGATGTAATTCTAGGGATTAAACTCACTAGAACTTATGACGAAATCATCCTGTCTCAAGGTCATTATGCTAAAAAGATACTTGAGAGATTCAAAAATTACTCAAATGGGACAGCAAAAACTCATGTAGACCCTCAACTTCAGTTGAAGAAGAACTCGGGTGAAGCTGTGGGACAAGTGGAGTATACCCGGATGATTGGAAGTCTAATGTACTTAGCCAATTGTACTAAGTCGCTCTACCAGAAATCCAGGACACAAACATTGGAAAGCTATAACTAGAGTATTAAGTTACCTACATTTTACTAAGAATTATGTTATACACTATGGCAAAGAACCAGCAGTTTTGGAAGGATACAGTGACGCAAACTGGATTTCGGATTCTAAAAACTCAAAATCAACAAGTGCATATGTCTTTACGCTTGGTGGTGCAGCGGTGTCTTGGAAATCTTCCAAACAAACTCTGTTGGCCAGATCGACCCTGGAATATAGCTTTAGATAGCTAGAGCTGCAAAGGAAGCATAGTGGCTTCAAAATTTCTTGGAAGATATACCTATGTGGGAGATACCAGTGCCAGCATTACGTGTACATTATGAGAGCCAATCGGCTACAGCTCGGGCACTGAGTAATCTCTATCATAAGACGACATAAAACCATTAGAAAATTGATCTCAACTGAAGTAATTACAATAGATTATATCAAATCGGCTGACAACGTAGCGGATCCATTTAATAAAGGTTTGTCACGATATCAAGTTGTAAAATCATCAAGAGGAATGGGGTTTAAAGCCTATAACTATAGATGAAGTTTGATGAAAACCCTACCTACGTGACTGGAGATCCCAAGATGTAGGTTCAAAAGAACAACTAAATCAATCTCAATCTGATGAGAACACTGTGAGACTAATATCTCTACCCAGTTTCCAGGATAGTAAACAGTGCTACTACCTGTAAGTGATAAGGTTAAGCGTTAGCTTTTAATGATTCCATAGCTTTGTAATAGTGAGGTATGATAAGATACTTCTGGAAAAGCTTTTGGCAGATCACCTTGTGAGTGTGAAATAAGGCCGTTTCTAGGAGAATGAAATTGGGGCTATATTCTCAAAGTTCACTCATGAAAAACAAGGTATGTTCAAGGACAAAACTAACACAAAAACAACTTTGTAGACTGAATAATATAGGTTTAATTTCAAGAAGGGTCCTTTGAAATGAGGACGAAAGAGAGCTTATATAGATGCTCAGTACAACGTTCTAATGCTCTAAAAACAGAAATAAAAGATGAGGAATTAACAAAGAGAGTCGTTGGAAACTAAATGACAAAATCCGGCTAAATAAAGAAGGAGCGGCTGGTTTGAGCCTTCAGAGCTTGGGCATGAAGGTGTGATGTCATGAGACTTCTAGATTCATTAAAAAAGTCTTCAAAACGCAGCAGCTTAGAAGAGAGAGTCGTTGGAGAGTTAAGGCTCCAAGTGTGAACGCGTCCGTATAAAGAAAGTGGCAATGCAAGAGGATACGCCTAATACTCTGGATGCTGGTGCATGGTAGGACGTCTCTGACAGCTCCTAGATGGTTAAGATTTTCTCTTGGTGGCCACACATAAGTCTGAGAGCTCCTAAACCAATATGGTCTAGAACTTTCTATGAATAAAACCAATTTGACCCATTCTAGGAAATGGGAAATATATTGAAGATCCGATAGGTATTTCTTCAAATCTTGGGCTTTCTAGAACCATGAGAGACCCAGAAAAATTCTCCAAGTGGTCTTGGGGCGATATCGTTTCTGAGTTGGGCTGTGTAGCTTGATCATTTTGGCCTAGACGCGTAATCGGTTCTAAGCAGGTCCGACAACTTGTAAAATCAATAACTTCCAATTCTGAACAGGTTTTGATGTCAATCCAATTCTACGTTTGCTTCTGATGGATTACAATTCCATAACAAGTTGGTTCGCAGCTTAAATCATTCTGGTTTTGTTGGAATCCTCCAATGAATGCGTGTAGGTCCAAATCGGGTAAGTTGGAGATCACCCGATTTGTAAAATGGATATATCCTTCATGTGCACTGATATTGGACCGATTTCACTTCGAGGCATGCTCTACAGGAGATGAGAATTTTTTACAAGTAGTTTCATGCTCTGAACCTTCATGGTTGAGTCGGGAGGCGTCAAACAATGACCAAAGGTCTGCATCGGCTTCACTAGTTAGGTTACTCCAGGTAAAGTCTGATCTAGTTGGGGCGTTAACGGAATGATCTGAAGGACTCCTGATGATGGGATTGAAGTCTAGGGAGAAAAAATCAATGACAGTCGTCTCCCCTTCGCCATCGACTT
Organism: Kernera saxatilis; assembly: GCA_900406395.1. NCBI lineage: Eukaryota > Viridiplantae > Streptophyta > Magnoliopsida > Brassicales > Brassicaceae > Kernera > Kernera saxatilis. The sequence continues at coordinate 14,229 of OVAY01000999.1, forward strand.
TTTCAACAAGAATGATCGTCTGTCCTTTACCATTGGCTAGACTCTCATGCCTGTTGGACCTAACTATTCTGTGGTTGTTGGTACTGATGTCTGCATCAGTAAAGTACGTCTAGCCAATAAAGTTTGTCGAGTCTGTCGAGTCTTCGTATGTTTAGAGTTGTTTCTATTCATGTGGGGGATTGTTTGAACAAATTTTTGGGCCACGTGGGTTTTAATACTTGGTCAAAAAGTGGATTGAAAGCTGACATATATAACTACTAATTTTCATATATTTAATTATTTTGGGTATTTACGTTTAAAAATAACTGATATATTCGAGTTTAAGATTGTTATTTTAGATAATTTGGTTATATTAATTCTAAATATAATTAATATTAGGGATATATTATTGTATTTCATATTATTTTGGGTATTCATTCGGTTCTCGGTTCGGTTCGGGTTCGGTTCCGGTTTTTCGGATATACGAGTTTAGGATCCGTTCGAGTATTTTATCCGTTTCGGTTCGAATTGGTACCTCTTTTTCGGATCGGTTTCGGTTCGGTTATTTGGTTTCGGATATTTTGCCCAGGCCTAGATAAGATATTGACTCAACTGAGTCAAAGATATCCCCATGGATTCTCTCCTCGCACTATCCCACTCTTTGCGACACGAGCCACCTTTTGCGGAATAGGAAACCGCTCCTCGTTGCCCATAAAAGCGAGCACTCACCTCATTCACTATTTACGCTTTCCCTCTCTGAAAAAAAAAAAGCTTCCAGCAATCTCTCTCTCAAATCGTAAGTTTTTAGTAGTCTCGAGAGTATTTCGTTTAATCTTAGTTCGTAGACTCTGTTTTGAGTGTAGCGAACAGTTTCATTGCGGTTTTATCATGGGATTCTTAGATCGTATAAGACCGTCATACTGTGGGCGATTTTTAGAATTAAGAAAAAAGCAAAGCTCGACTCCGCAAGCTTGTTTAACGCTTACACGTTTTTCACAAATCGTTTTTCGTCTAAGTTTCTTTCGTAATTTTCTTATCCGGTTTTTCGCGGTCCTACGATTCTATGCTCAAGTTTTATTGGTGGCTATGTGTCATGGCCCGAGCCCCAGCCCATTAGTCCTAAAAGTCCAAAGCCCAAAGCCCTTTAGTTAAAACCCTAGTATTTAAGCCTAATCCCTAATTAATTAGTCTTAAACCCAAGCCTAACCCGTTAATCCCTAAACCCTAGTACCCTAATCCTTAGCCATTCCTTATAAATACCCCCATAATCCCTTGAGAGAGTCATCCATTTTTCTTCCAGAGAAACTCTGCAGAAATTCTCTCTCTCTCTCTCTTCTCTTCGTCGCCGGACTTCTCTCTCCTCTGGCGTGCCACCGCGAGCCGCCGTGACTTTTCCGGTGAGCTCCTCCGGCGAGCCACCGCAAGCCGCCGTGACTTTTCCGGTGAGCCTTCTCCGATCTTCTTCTCCGATTCGATGTCTTCTTCTGCAAGGTAACCTAAACCTTATATCTATTTACGGAAACCCTAGATCTGTTTAGGAAACCCTAATTTCTAGAATAGAAAACCCTAGATTCCCTTTTCCTTAATTAGAGATTTCCTAATCGAGACTTCCTGATTTAGGACTTTCCTAATTAGAGGTTTCCCGATTTGGAAACTTTCTATTTTCGGAAAGTTTCTATTTTTGGAAACTTTCTATTTTTAGAAAGTTACTATTTTAGGAAAGTTTCCTTTTTTAAAGATTTTCTATTTTGGAAAAGCTTCTATAAATGGAAGGTGCTATTTATGGAAAGTTTAGTTATGGAAAACCTATCTTTTTCTGCAAGTTAATCTCCTGGTAGTTATGTATTGTAGATTCAGTTCCAGCTTCAGTTCCAGCTTCAGTTCGTGTGAGCAACAGGAAGGTGCAGGGTGATTCATGTTCGGTCTAGTGCAACCATCTCGGATAGGCTAAGGTGAGGAGTGTGATATGTGGATCCTTAATAGATGATAGATATGCGTGAACGTGTGTGGATTGGATGTTAGCAATGGAAATTATGCATGTTAGTTGGGTGATGCTGTTTGGGTTGTCATAAATGATAGTATTGAGTCTAGGTGATTGTACGCTGGTGATGACCATATGGGGGAAGTTCCCATGACGTATTCTCACTCCGGCTTGATTTTGGCTTACGGGCCTGCGGGTAAATCTACGTGATAGGTCGACGGACCACTGGTTCTGGGCCGACGGGCTGGTGCCTGAGGGATGCTGTAAGGATGCTACCCAAGGGTTATCAAACCTGGTTTTGATGGCCAGTTGTTTGAGCATAGTCCTGTTTGATAATTGCTGGTTGATTGTTGATTGTGTTTGTGCTCCACGCAGTCTACTGTGTGTGATTGTTATTGTTGATTATCTGGTTTATGCTTGTTCTGTATATGTGCTGTCTAGTCTGGATCATGTGGACAGGGACGACCATTCCCACTGAGTAACCTTGGTTACTCACCCCTCCTTTTTCCCTTTCAGGTAAAAGGTAGTTTTGGCGGGAAATGCAAGTTATACAGTTGATGGGATTTTATAAGGGTTTTGACCTGGATCCGCTGGATCACTGACGTCATTCTCGACCCGCCCGGGTCGGGGCGTCACACTATGGTGGTCGGAATGCAGATCATGCGTAATCAGAATACATTGAATAAATAATCCTACTGGACTATGCTGAAGTAAGAGATTGAAAAAAGACCATACAAGATCATGAGCAGAGACGAATTGAAGATTGTTGTGTCGGCATGTGTCACCAAGTGGCAGATTGATTATGGCGATAGAGTTGGCATGGGTGGTCGTTCTCTTTAGTATGCTGAAGGAGACTTGAAGCTTTGAGAAACGTTAACACTCATGGTTGCCAAAGCATTAGTAAAGAGCAACCATAAACAACTGAGAATCTTGAAAGAGAGCAGAAACTATTCAGCCCAAATGTTCCTAAACAACTCTGGATTTTCTAAAGATGTCGTATTTAGTCTTAATTTGCCAACTATTGTTGTGATTGCTCATTCGTTATAACAGTGTTTCACCCTCCAGTGTTAAGAAAATTTACAGGACATCAAATTATACTTTTTCTACGACTCCTACTGTTTCTTTTTTTACGATTTCTACTCTTTTGCTTAAGTGATTTATATTTTTGTAACTGTTTCAATCTTCTTTGTTTTGTACTAGCAAAACGGGATATAACATTTTAATAAACAGTAACCAAGCCTTAAATCTGATGATGTTCCTACAAAGAATGAAAATTCACCATTGTTCTAATCTAGCGCCAGGAACGCATCTAGTAAATTATGAACTGGTAATAATGAAAACATAACACCGCCCGAAAGAAAGAAAAACACTGAACTTAGCTTTCCTTGTGGCTATGGGTGAAACAATTTTTTAACCATTTACAAATAGATGTAACAAATTTAAAACAAAACCTAAGAAAAGAAAGAAAAAAAAAAAAAAAACTAATTAAGCTACGGAAGCGATGAAACCGATGGTCGATGATCTCCCCTTTCCCCTTCTACATGTCTTGGAGAAGGACCAAACATGCTCAAGAACACCTTCATCATCCAATGAAAACCAATAATCTCCAATGTCACAACAACAACAACAACAAAAACATATCTAACATGAAGGAATGTTTGAAATGATCGTGACTTACCGGTAAGAATACAAGGCCGTGCAAGAAACCGAGGAGGACTAGTGCCAGATACATCTTGAAGTAGTAGACCTGTGTTTAAAAAAAAAAAACAAATTGAGAAGCCAAATACGAAATGGTAAGGAGAAAAAGAAAGGCTTCAAGAGATCACAAGCACATACCACAAATACTTCTGATCTTGAGAAGCCGAGCACAATCACCCCTACTAGCTTCGTCAATGTAATTCCACTGCCCACAAATACATCAGACGAATATCAGAAATAGTTCAATATCAAGAACATATGATAATTAGGACTTTGGTTCCGATTCTAATTAGGAATTCTTCCATTACTAGTTTTGAAGATTTTTAAAGCAGGACTTGTTGAGACCTAGGCCTGCGATTTCGGTTTTTCGGGTAGGGTCGGTTCGGGTTTTCGGTTTTGCAAAAATTTGCCGGAATTAGCCGTTTATTTCGGTTGGTTCACGGTTAATTTTGGTTTTAAACTCAAAACCGAAACAGAATTTTTTTTTTTTTTTTTAAATTCATGTTAAATCGGTTTTTGGCTAAATTCGATTTTTCGAATATAGTTATTCGGTTCCGTTAACCTCGGGTATTAGTGAAACCGGTCTAAATTTTGTTAAAACCGGTTTGAATTTGGTGAAAACGGGTCTAATTTTGGTATAAAACGGTTAATCTAAAAAAAAAAACCAATTACCCAATGAACCGAACCGAAATTCTCGGGTAGCCGAAGCAAAATTAATATATTCCGATCAGTTAAGCCGAGAGATCCAAAACCAACCCGAAAACCGAAAATCTCAGTTCGTTTTATACTAAGGGGAAACAGGTTCTTCGTTTTAGTGTTCTATTTCGATTGTTTTGTATGCAAACTTAAGGATTCAGCAGCATACTTTTAAGTTTCATGACTCGAGTCGAAAAGAGAACACATACCTGAAAACTGAAGCTCCCATTCCACCGAGCGCCTCTTTCATCCGTTGGTTTCTATCCCCAGGGCATATCTGAAGCAATTAGGAAAGTTCTTGTCAGGATGAAAATAGCTTATTGGTTGTAAAAACTACTATATACAGATTACAAATGGGGACTAACCGAGAAAGCGTGAGTTATGTGTACACAGAACTCGACCGCGATACCCACGGCCATGATTAGATTTACAACCGACAGTGCGTTTAGCTGGATGTGAAAGACCGCCATTACTCCCTAGCATGTAGAGTATACCATTAGTAACCAGATTGTATGAAAACATTTGTTCATGAGTAACAATGAGAGAGTGTATTACCAGGAGATCAATAATGATCATTGCAATCACCAGCAAAATAATTGCGGAGCTCCAAAAGCTGAGTTAGAAAAAAGATTTGGAGAATAAGGTTTTAAGTTTTAACTGAATCTATCTAGATAACTCTAGTTAACTCATGTGTTAACAGTGATAATACCTGCATGTGATGATTAAACAGACGAGAAAGACTGCACCTGCAAAATGATGGAACATACAAAGTCAGTTTCATATGTGAAGTGGAAAAGTAAAATCAAGACCCTAACGATATAGAAACTCGAGGTAAGATCTGGGATTTGGAAGATTTACGAACCGATGGCTATGGAGAGGTTGATTAATGCAGTTTTCCATATGTCAAGATATTGCTCAAAGAACATATAAAACACTGAATATGGATATATCTCCATCTGAAAGAGAATAAATTACAAGTCAGTACTAAGACGAAACTTTGGCAGAGACTATGGCGATAAAGAATTACTGCGACAAGTTTGTTTAAGTAGATTCAGTATGAAAAATTTGCAAGGAACATGATCCAATGATGTGATAATTAGACTTGCATCAATCAGTATAGTCCGGTAATATATTAGTTTTACCTTCAAGGAACGCGAAACTTTTGAACTAAACTCTTGAGCAGCTCTCATCGAATTAACATAGTCAACCTGAAAACAAACTTACAGTATAAATAAACTTATACCAAAGGTGGCTAAGTTGCTCTACATGTTATGAGATAGGAAAGTACCTGCTTGTTAAGGGGTGTGTGATAAGTGCGGAACGATGAAGCTCGAATGATACCATTTTCATAGCCTGATAAGAAAAGAGAACATTACAATACAATGACAGAATCAATGGGTTAAGAAAGAAAGAAGGGACAGTGTGGAAACCTTGCAAATCAACACTACTAGAATAAGCACCATGGCCACCTTTAGCACAATCCGCGGAAGGAAGTGCGTTGAGGAACCAAGGAAGTTTCTCTTTAAATTGGATTGTGGATGGTCGGTCACTACTTAAATCCGCATGACGGAAGCACTGCACAGCCAAAAGAAAACACAATTACGCAGGTAATCAATACATATGTTGCAGAGTAGTAACAAACACATAGCACGAACAATGGCAATCGATTCGATGAAATAATCATGAGTAAATTACCGTGGTGCAATCTTTGCATACTTCACTTAGACCACAGCTTCCTTGATCAGGAGGGCAACAAGGAGGCTAGATATGCAAACACAAGTACAAGGGAATTAGCAATAAGTAAGTCATAAATTGCTCTACACATTTGACCATAATGATATATATTAGCAATTTCCAATGCTTATCAAAATTGAAGCTACTGTTTTATGCATATCAGGTTCATTCAAAATCCAACAAATGTGCGTAGATGTATATTGGGGGCTGCTAACTCTAAAGTATCTGAACTCTAAAGCTCAAGAGTGAAATTAGAGCATATACCTGGTCATCAGGGGGACAAAAGGTACCATTTGTAAACTTCCGGCAACAGCCAAATGCCTCCGGAGATAACCACACAAGAAAGTCATCGAGCCATGAAGCAGCTGGCTTAGCTATGTAGCTTAGTTCTGGAGTTAAAGAAGCCCTTGCAATCTATGGACAAGAATGAAAATTTAGATCCTCAAAAAGAACAAGAACAGATATACTCTGCTAACAATGTGCCTATTCAATTAAAATCTTGCGAGAAAACATAAAACTTTCTACTTCTTTTCCACATTTACTTATGATATATTTTTGAAGTGATAGAAGTAGGTACTAAAGTCAATTCCAGGTTACATGGAGACTTAGATTTACCAAATCATTATATTAAAATTGTAAACATCTTGAAGCAAAAACGATTGAAATGTGGATAGTGAGACAATCTCCAATATATGGAAGAGCCATGGTCCAAAGACAGCTAAACAACTTATAATATGAGGAGAAATGAAAATAAATGCAGACGAGCTACATACCTCATTTAAAAGAGAATTAGAATCACACTTGTTAATGGAACAGAGTTGATTAGTCTGTCTTGATTCTGAGCTGAGACATGAGGCAAATTCAGTTTTAATAATACGTTGCAAACGGCGAAACTATTACAGCTAAGAACCAGAATGTGACATACCTGTAGTTATAATTCTTCAGAACGAAGTACAAAGGCGGACCGATTCGGAGATATGTAGAAAGATTGTTGAAGTAACCCTAAATAGAAAAGAGAGGACTTGTTAGATACCCTATATCTAATACTTCACATTGGTAAAGATCAATGCTAAACCTGAAGATACGAGTCCTGAGGAAGAACAATCTGTTGCTCCAAACCAGGCTCAATCCGTGTGGACAATGCCTACATGGTCCGGTCCACGAACACGATAAATTAGAGATGATCATTTCGACGGCTAAATTAACAATATAAGAGTTCTCTTATGGGTGAGACAACTCACAATTCCAGCCATTGCTAAACCAAAGAAGAAGGCAATCACCAATATTTTGACTGCCCAATGGGTAAGAATGGGTGCATGGACTTCCTGTAAGTGTAGAATGAAGCATAAAAATTACAAAATATCAAAATAACTTTCATAGACTGAAAAATTGCCTAGACTAAAAATACATGCAAGTGATAAGGAGAAATGTTTTCTTTTTTTAAATCTGATTATGTAGAACTGAAATGTATAAGTTGATTCATGAAATACCTTCATATATCGAGTCAAAAGGCCAGCTTTTCTCTGACCAGTTTCTGAGATTGAAAAGACACAACTCCTATGAAAATTTGATTTCACAAAACTCTACATATCAAAACCCAAGAGTGATATTACCTTTGTCAGCACTATCTGATGATTGGGATGTCTTAATACATGGGAAGCAATCAACCCGCTTTTCCTCTGACCGTTGGAAGTCAAAAACTATCAAAGCAACAAAAGCCGTAACCTGGAGAAGAAAGTCCAAAAGGACAGCCAATGCTGCAAGCAAGATGGCATAGGAATCGTTAAAAACAGTCAAAAAGAAGATAATGAAAGCATTCAAACTGAATACTGAACTGTAGGCCTGCGGTTTTGGCCCAAACCGAATCGGAATTTTCGGTTTTTGGTTTGAAATCGGTTATTGGCAATTAACCGATCAAAAACTTTCAAAATTCTGTTCGGTTCTCGGTTCGGTTCGCCGAAGCGAATGGTTACCATATTAAACCGAAATTTTGAAAAACTGATATTAAACCGAAATTTTGGAATCGGTTATGGGCAATTATCAGTTTTTTTTATAGTAAAAACTGATATTAAACCGAAATTTTGAAAATTTTATATAATCCCGAACCGAAATAACCAAACCGATCCGAATTATCCAAAATAAGCTGGTTTAATCCGATTAAACCAAGAAATTCGGTTCAATTCGGTAAAAAATTCAAAATCCAAAAAAACCGATAACCGAACCGTTTTCAATTTCGGTTAAAAATACGGTAAAATTTTTAAAAACCGAATTAACCAAAAACCGAAAAAAATCGAACGGTCCAAACCGAACCGAATCGCATGCCTACTGAAAAGTTCAACTGACCAGCAAACATGGAGAACACTCGAACCGCCGGCATTTTGATAAAAGCACCAACCGCAAAAGCTAAGATCTCGGCTAAGCTCGCAAGAGTAATCGACGGCCCAACTTCCATAAGGGCGTTGCTTATTCGTCTTTCTAAATTCAGCTCTTGCTCTTGCCTCTTGACAGCGTGAACCAGTATGCACATGTTATCAACACCGACCTGTCGATTAATATTTCATGGAGAAGTCAAGAACAAATAAGAACAAACATCAGCTACAATGTGTAGTTGCAACCAATATTAGAACCAGACACGACTTACAGCCAAAACAAGAAAAGGTATAACTTCCATTATGATTAGAGTCGATTTCATCCCAACGGCACTGAAAAATCCTACAGAACCAAGGACAGAGAGCATGACAAGAAGAACACCAGATAAACCAAGCAGAACCTGAAATGAACAAGGTTGCATTTTCAGCATTTCAGAAAAAAGTTTGAAAGTAACTTAGATGTAACTTCATTAAGAGTATCAGAGTAAACTCTATAACTCAGAGATTCTAAACCATTATCATTAGCATACCTTAGATGTAATGTAAAAGGAATTCAAGCGTGGTGCATCCCCAAGTGTGAGTGAAATATACGCAAACATGACAAGATAACTTATCTGAAGCAAACAACAGGAGAAAATACATTGTACAAGACATGAAAGACATATTAGGAACCAAACATACAAGCAAAAATATGGCATAAATAAAGAAGATAAAATCTTCAAGGTAACAGAATAAGGAAACTCACGGCTATAGTTATGACATCAGCTGTGCTTTCTCTTTTCAGTTCTTCTTCAATAGAACTTTCCGAAGAGAAAGAAAGAGTTAAACCTTTTGATTTAACCATTGGTAACAATTCATCCTGTTCACATAAAGATCACTAGCGTAAATGAAAGAACAAGAACGAGAGCATCGAACAAGTGCGTCACAGAAACAAATATGATTTTGTCTTTCGTATCGAAAACTCCAAACCTTGGCCAGTTGGATAAAGGCTTTCTCCCATGCCACTGCTTTCTCAGTTTTGTTGTTTTCGTTGTTAACAGCGTTGTCCACAGGATAAGTCACAAGAAAAGCAGAAGCCTGTCCTAAGCATGTCAATTAAAAAGGTATTAGATACTCATATGATTGACATACTCTTATGTCGTTACTATAAACAAACTGAAGAATACTACCTCACTGAAACTGTTCCCTGAGAAACCTCCCACTGCAGTAGTTGGATCAAGGGGACCCTTAAATGCACTCAAACATGATTCTGTCGAGGTGAAATGCTGAAGAAACATGGTGAGCATATGATAAAATAGTTAACTATCTAGAAAGAAAAAAATCGCCATTAAGAACGAATTATTCAAATGGAACAAAACATATTGAATGCAGGTATGAGAAGGTACCTCAAAGCAATATTTAACATGATCGACGCCTCCAAAGTCATCGTAATTTTCTGGTTTCATCTTGAAATACTGCCTCCAGAAGCAAGAAAACCCACCAGATACGTTCAAGACTAGTAAAGCTAAACTCAAAGTACTATAAAAAAGGAAGGGAATGCAACCTGCAGAACACTCTGTGTGGCACAATCCTCTCCAAGGGGTTTCATGCAAATGTCTGTCAGAGAAACCATTGAACCTGAGTGATTTGCCCGCAGTCCATCAACCTACCCATATTAAACAACTTTTTACATGAAAACATTATGTAGGTGATCAGATGGAATTACCAACAGTGGGAAACAGAGAAAGCAGATACCTTCTTTTGTATGTCAAAAAGTAACTTAATATTTTCATCTGTCAAAATTTCTGGCGCCTTTTCGTGAGGAGATCTTGGAACTGTTGCTATTATTAGCTGCAGAAAAGTTTAAATGTTTAATCCCCAAATGAAAAGCTAACCGAGGGCCACAAGAAAGTAACAAAGAGACAAGTTGATAGAAATGTGAAAACCTGTTCAATTCTGTAGAAAGGAGCAAGATGGGTGTCAAAGAATTGTTTCTCTTCAGCAGCTCTGCTCCCTGGTCCTACCCATAGCTGCAACATACAGTAAGACAACAATTTATATGAAGATTTACCGGAACGGTTCATAAGGTTGCATATAAAAGCAATAAGAAAGAGGAACAAATTCAAATAGCTACCTTCTCAGGCCGTGTCTCCACTTTGAATCGGATCAGACCCACACAGAGTAGAAGAACTACAGAGACTGATAAAGACAAAACGAGAGTTGGGTGTCTTGCTACCCAGATCCCATACTTCCTGGAAACAGATCACACCACAATCTCAATAACACTATATTTTGAAGCTAAGCAGGCAAAAGTATCAAGAACCTGTAAAAATTGGCCATGTATCCTTGTACTGTTGACAGCTGAGCCCAGTTTCTCTGTGGAGTGTTTTGTAGCATCTGAGAGAACCAAAACAAAACATAACAAAACAATGAGCATCCGTATTATTAATCAGCAGCTAAAACTTTAAATGTCATAGTGCTACAAGGCTAAGCCAAAACACCTGTGCATGAATAGTGTCTGGTTTCCGAAGATTAACAGCATTTTGTTCTCCACCAGCTTCTGACAATGGTCTCATTTGGGAGCTCTTTTTCTTACCCTTTATTCGGTGAAGTACACCACCTCCGAGAAACAGTGAAACCAAGACAATATAAGAAATGGCTAGTACGAAATCGACACATTTTGCCTGCATGATAAAACCAACCAGGACCATGATAAGCAAGACTTCATTATATCATAAGAGCATTAGTAAATACAAAATCCATGTTCACCTCAAGTGATCCAATTTTGATTGAGCAAGAATGCTTTTTCCGAGTCGGAGGTGCTGCTGTACTGGAGCAAGCAGCTGCAGAAGGACAATCACCACAAGAACAGCCAAGAGTATCATCACCGCATGAATAAGTAGACACATTCATAGGCCTCATTCCAGATGACATGGGCGGTATTGGTGAAAACGTGATCCCATAAGGTGAGCCTGGCACATTGAGACCCGCCTTCTGGCCAATAAACGCAAACCACTCTGATGACACAACAGGCATCTCAGTTATTCCAAGATAAGATGAGTTAATTTAACTGAACCAGTCTTTAGACATAACAAAAGACAATGGTATATAACGCAAGCTCGCAAAAAGCCTACCCTTGAAATTCTTTGCACCAGCTCCGAGAAATTCTAAAGCCCTGCTATTCGAGCTGCCGAATTTCACATCTTTGCAAGATTCGTACATCCCCGCTCCGAAATCATCAGTTATATAGTACTCAATCCCATCCACGGTCGAATTATTCTTGATCTGCCAAACAAAAACACAGCCCTTGAAACATAAGCTACTTGATGTTGAAGCAATTAGACAGTGTATAGATCATTGGTTGCAACAAAAAAAATGTTACCTTTGTAGTAGAAGTTACATTGATAAACAGACTTTGATCCGGAGAGCAAGTAAGTTCACAGAAAAGATTAAGAAAATTCCTCAAACATGCTGGACACCCTACAATAAATGGTATTGCCTGGCAAAAAATAGACATTTCGATTTCATGAGTAAAGGGATGGCAGAGGACTCGCCCTGTGGGCCAAGGCCAGGGAACGAGTCCCACCACCATTATAGACATGTCTCGGAGATTAGTATGGGTTTTACCAAAACAAGAAGAAAAAGAGAGAGGTGAACAATTCAAACAATGGTTTGTTTGTTGTTTACCTGTTGAACTTGTGAACGTAATGTATCAAATTGTTTCTCTGTGCAACAAACGTTGCCTGTAATTGTTGGGCACAAGCTTTGTATCTTTGAAGATAACAAATCATTTGGCTGGAAATTTCATAACCAAAAAAAATAATTAGTACAAACAAAAATCAGGCTTTTTTCAACAAAATAAAAACACACTCTTCACTCACCTTCACGGCTGGGATGTTGAAGGGGCAATTTAGTACTTTCCCATCACTTCGTGCTCCACATATATCATACATAGCACAATATCCAGCTGATGCTTTTGCTTCAACTCCACAAAGAATAAACACAATCTGCATTGGAAAAAAACAAAAAAAACAAAAAATCAAAACGAAAGAATTTGTAAATCAAAAATAGGAAAAAAAAACAAAACAAAAGTCAGAGAAAAGTATCCGAAAAATGGATTTCAAATTTTTTAGAATTCACTGAATAAATATATCAAATAAAAAAGGTATATATACACAAAGAATAAACAGAATCTGCTTTGGAAGGAGATAAACAGAGAAATTCAAAACGAAATAATTTGTACATATTTCAAGAGGACAACAAAATAATTCAGAGAAATATCACAGAAAAAAAAAATTACAATCAATGAAAAACATCGCTTGAATCCGAATTGAAAATCGTCAAGCCAAAGATAGGAAGAGAAAATTTATTCAAAAAAACAAAAATGTAGCAAATGCAGAAAAAATCACAACCCAAAACAGAAACAAATCCGCCATAAGAGTGAAGAAGCAAATCGACAAAAATTAACAACAGATAGAGAGAGAGGACTTTCCAGGAGAGTGAAAAGGAGAAGAATCCATGAAACAATCCTCATAATTTTTCTTCGCCGATTTTGATTTCCTTCACCGAGAAAAATCGATGCGAAGCTCTGAAAAAAAATTCTCTCAGAATCTCATGAGAGCGTGGAAATTAAACGATCTGTTTCGGATTTGATCGAGAGAGAGAGAGTCAAACGAGGAAGAAGAGGTTTTATAGTTGTGTGTGTGAGCGTGTTTATATATACACAGTGTTGTTTTAATTTCTAAGCTCTCTGCCATTTTCTCAGGTCCTAGGGATGTGAGAGAACATACGGCGTGTCAATGTAAAATTACTATTTTGCCCTCGCTTTCGGTTTGTTTGTTTTCTTACGTGTTTTTATCAGAGGGTGTTTCCGTAATACTTGGGATTAATGGAGGAGGATTTAGCGGTTCCTTCCAAAACAGATTTTGTTTTACGCGTTGCTTCGAGAAAGAGATTTTAGGTGTGAACAATCTAAACATTTTCATATTTTTGTTACTAAAAATCTTTATGTTTTTTTTGTTTTTGTTAATGAAATCTTTATCTTTATATTTTCCAATAAAATCATAAAAATCTTTATATTTTCTCAAATCAATTTTTTTAAAGAATTACTTAACTTCTATTTTTTAATCAAATCTAAAAACTATAAATAGTTTTTCCTTGTAGTTTATTTGAAAAGTGAAAATAGGGAATTTTTGTTTATATGTCAACTTCACATTAAATTGTAGCTGTTATACATTAATTAAATGAAATTGATCGGTTGTGTTTTTCAAATTCGGTTTACTGAAATTATTTTCATATTTTAAAATATAAAATATTTAATAAACTGAATTATTATACGTATTTCTTTTTATATAATTTATTTTTAATAATTAAATATAAATAAGTAAATAAACCGATTAATTCAATAATTTTGATTTTTATCACCATCTTATCATATTTTTTATATAATTCATATACATTCCGTTTAATAAAATTTCGGTTATACTTAATATTTTTTTTTTCAAACTTGCAAAACTTTTTACTTATTTTATATAAAATATTATTTACTTATTTTTATATAAAAAGAGATACTACCTAACATATAAGATATATATAATGAACATACCCTAATAAATAAACATATAAATTTATCCAAAAAAATAAATATAAATATATAAGATATTGTAAATAAATTTTTTTATATATTTTGAATAAAGACTCATACCATAAGCAATGCAGGAACCGGTCACCTAGTATTTATTAAGTCATAATTTGTAACTTCTTTCTTGTAACTCCAAAGCCCTTGGATACTGACTTGACCGCTGACGAACAGATTTCGCCATTTTGACGCTTAATATGTATGTCGTAAGAGGCGAAATTAAAAGGGTTTAATAGGAGTAACCTTGTCTAGTATAGTAGATCGAATTTTTTTATAGTCGGTCGTTTAATTGTTGAGAAATAACTCACTCCAAGATGTTTTGGATAGTGTTGATTGGGTCGAGTAGTCTATGTGGTTCGTTATACTGGTTATGTTTATTTGGCAGTTGCTAGGGACAACGACATCAACCAGTGATCACCGATAACGATCAGTAATATGTGGTTATGTTTGTTTGGCAGTCGATACGACCAGTGACCCAATCTAGCGACCAAATCCAGTGACATCGACTAAATGTTGTTCTTATTAGGAAATAATATCCCACATCATAAGTTGCAATAAATCTTAAGTAATATATAAGGAACATGAGCCAATTCACTCATAGTCAATTGATGTTAAGTTGGAAACCCACAAAACTTAACATGGTAACAGAACATGGTATTATTGTATCATATTTCCATTATTACTATATTTTCTATTTATGTGTTACCTTCGGATTAGAAATGTTTACATTATGTGGTGTTACCAATATGTTAATGTTAATCACTATATACAATACATGTATTGTATGATCTTGTATCTCACATAACATAATTCCATAATATTCTAGTATATAATATTTAATATGGTATCATAGTTCGATCCACACTGTCCAACCCGATTCATAATCGATCTAATCCAAAATTGGTTCCATCGAAATCGGTCCGACACAAAGTTGTTCCCGTCGATCCATGCCTGAATATATAGAGATCAATGGCAAAAGAGCCATTATTTCGAGGGGTGTATTAATAAATAATATCCCGAAAATTGGAAAAAAATATTAAGTAATATATAAGGGACATGTGCCAATCTACCCATAGCCAATTGGTTTTGAGTTAGAATCTCATGAAACATAAATGTTCTTTTGCAGTTGTTGTGACCAATCAAATCCAACGATCAAAAATAGCGACAATGACCAAAAACTTTTATCGCTATTTTTTTACCGATTCATGGGAGATTAGCTAGAAAAAAAAACAGGTTGATGGTCACCAGCGACTACGTACCAAATGAACAAAGATTATTTGTTGTTGCTGGTTTTGATGGCTGGTCGCAACGATTGTCAAACGAACAAGACTATTATCAAAATAAAACATGAATGGCGTAACCGTAAAAAATTTACATTCCGCTTCGATGGTCCGTAAAAAAATGATATGATGCATGCACGTCCCCGAATAGCCCTCTATGAGAAGGACGCTTTGTCAATTTCGGACTATTCCATAAGAAATGATAGTTTCTCCATCTTTTTAATGTGATTTTGTTAATTAAAACGTTCACGTTTTTTTCTTATGATTAAAATCACCTTCAGTAATATATAAGATTTGTTTCAAACATAAAAAGATTTCAAAGATTCTATCGTTAATCGTGAGTAGGTATATCATCTAGAAATGGATAATATATATCACCGACATTATTCCTCATAAAGCAGAATAAACAAAGCGGACTAATCCATTTTAATACAATCTTCATGTGCAAAGGATGATCCACCTGTGACTCAGACCAGACCTACCTAGAGAGTAGAGAATATAGATTAATATATAATACAATTTTATATTTATATATAGTGAGTTTCAGGTAGACGAAAAAAAAAAAAAAAAAGATAGTATGGATTATATTTAACTTTCAGAAATTAAAACCTGCCTCAAACACCAACCAATTGATTTTGGGAATTAAGACAATGTGAGTGGGTGTGTATATGTGTCCTGTGATGCTATCTTCACCATCACGATCATACATCACCCACGATATTAATTATCTTATTATGAATCCACAAATTTTGATATAGCAACAAAAAAAGACAATATAAGTAAGTTTTTTCTACAGCCAAAAAAATTAAAGCTACAGCAGAAATATCTACCGAATAAATTATATAGCAATTCATTTAAAGTTACAGTTCAACCAATTACCCACATAATTAAAATACTTGTGATTTCATTTTAGATTATAAATATACATGAAATCTCCGGATATCTCGGGGCTTTATCCTATATTAAAACCATAGTGGTTTGTGGTAGTACAGCTAATTTATCCACGAATTTGGTGAGAATATATTTTAATGAACGTACGTAATTAGTTGAAGCATACTTTTTATTTTTATTTTTGCTAAGAGTTTAACCATAAAATTAAAAGATGATCACAAGAAAACAACCATGTTTCTTTCCTGCAGAATTCCTTCACGTAAACTTTGTGCGACACTCTTCAAATGGGGCCAAATTTTTTTCCCCCATCAACAAGAAGGCTAAGTTAATATCTCCCAAAAGAAAAAAAATATATATATGGTTTTTCTATAGTTATGTAAGAGAAATTTGCGCTTAGGACATGTTAATTCTCAGTTTGTAAGTTCATTTTTTGTTGTTATTTATGTCGTTTGTATATGTTTGATCTGAATTTGAGTTGATTAATGATTTATTTTATTTTACCTTTGTTATTTTTAAAATGTGTTTTTTGTTTCAACAAATCTTATGAAACTATTTACTGAATTTTTTGCCATGAGGTGAAGTCGAACTCCAATGAAAAAAGTCGTAGAACTTTAACCATTTGACTAAAGACATTTTCTCAAATTTATTTTATATACCAAATGTACGGTGGTCTAGTGGTAGAACAAGAGGATTGATAACATTCATCATTTACGTATATGATTGAGGATAAATTACTTACACCAAAGATCCATTTCTTATTTTAAAAGATATAACTTATTGTTTTCTTACTAGAATGTTTTCTCCAACTTTCTGCATGAGTTCCTTTTTTCAGACAAGTTTAGTATTTTTTTTTAGTTCCTTGTTGTTCAAACTCTTGAGCTGAATGTCGCTGTTTTTCTTTTAAACTCTAAACCCTGAAATAGATAACTAAAACGAGTTTTATTTTAAATATGAAGTTAAAAAATAACTTAGTGAGCAAAACAAATATATAATTATTTGATTAGTTTAATTATTTAAATAAAAATCCGTGAATATATGAGATGATTTGTTTGGTTTCGATTCGAAACCTCCTAATTATTAAAAAAAAATTGTGAAAATATGATATATTGTGTATAAAATCTTGAATCCTCGAAACATCATGCAAAAGTCTATAGTACGGCTTGAATTGATTGGTTTGATGGTCAATCCGTATATAGTATCTACTATAATATTTTAAAGTTTTTTCTATTCAAGCATTGAGAAACTGACAAGTGTTCTGGCTATCAAATTTTAAAATAAGCTCATTTTCCATATCAATTTACCTATTAAAAAATCCATAAAACTATAAAATTTCTATTATAATATTTCTATGTTCTTTCTACTCAAGCTTTGAGAAATTTATATATTCTTATAATATTTTAAGGTTTCTTCTACTCAATCTTTGAGAAATTGACAAGTGTCTTTTTATTATTAGTTATCAAATTTTAAAATAAGCCCATTTTCGATATCAATATACATATTAAAGCCCACAAAACTACAAAATCTCTACTATAATATTTCTATGTTCTTTCTAATCAAGCTTTGAGAAATTGATAAATTTCTCCTCGTTATTGGTTAACAAATTGATAACTTCTCATATTAGCAACCATTATGCCACTTATTTGCAACCATCTTTTTTTCTTTCCAAATTTAAAAACATATTTAAAACATTATTAATTAAAAAATCCAAATATTAAATAAAATATCTCAAATATTATTAATTAATCAAGGCTATGTGGCTTTAAACATGGTACACTAATCTATTATAATATTTTAAGATTTTTTCTAACTCAAGCCCTGAAAAACTGCCAAGTGCCTCCTCTTATTTCCTCACAAAAAAATTATTTATTTAAAATGTCAAAGCGCATAAAACAAAAAATTATAACCCAATAGATTTATTAAAAACATCAAAACCCATAAACTACAAAATTCTAGCCCAATATTATAATTTTTCATACTACAAAAGTTAGACATTCTCAATATTTATTAACAAATGCAAAATATAAGTTATCTATTCATAACATCAAGACTCATGAAATTTAAAATCGTAGTCCAATTTTATCAATTTTAGCACTACTTAAATTATACTTTTAAGTTTTAACACGAAAACAAAATTAGTATTAATATCTATTATAATATTTTGAGGTTTTTCTCAAGCCACGGTCTCTGAGAAGTTGTCACTTGTCATATATGTTTTTATCAATTTTATCACTACTTAAATTATATTTTTAAGTTTTAACACGAAAACAAAATTAGCATTAATATATATATATATATATATATATATATATATATATTATAATATTTTAAGATTTTTCTCAAGCCATAGTCTTTAAGAAGTTGTCAAGTGTCATATATATATTTTTGACACATTTCTTTATTTTTAAATCTTTTTAATTAATATTCTCAATGTAGCTTTAGTTTTCTTCTTACCATAATATATATAAAAAAATATGAAAAAATCAAAGAATTTTTGTTGTTTATTTGAATGAAAAACATATATTCTAATTGCTAAATATTTATTAAATAATAATGATGTCTCGAAAATATATAAAATATTTGAATATACCATTGTTACTGGGGAATTGGCCAACTACCAATGGTAACATAAATAAAGTCCAATTTCGTAATGCGGCTAGATAATTAAAAGAAACATATTTAGTCATTTTTTTCACTACCCCACATCTGACGTATTGATTATCACAGTTTATCCTTCTAAATTTTAGAATCATTATTATCGATAAAACTTCTGGTAAAAGATTACCAGATAAAAACTCTAAATCTTGGGAGACATTTTAATTTCCAAACATGTGCTTTAAGTATTATCAGTGTCATTTTAAGAATTGGAAGTAAGATTTTTGTAACAAAATGTTTTAACTTTGTTTTTATAATAATGATGCATTTCATAATAGAGTTTGGGGCCCAGACTAATTCCCTAGGAGAGATGTAGCCCACGGATAGACTTTCTCTCCGGATATGCAAATGGACCTGAAAGCATTGACCCATATCCATGTGGGTGTCCAGGAACAATGTGTTGTAGTTTCACGCAGTAGGTGGATCGAACCTGAAACGTGTTGGCGTCCTATGCCCGTTCCCTTACCACCTGACCACAAGGTCCTGGACAAGTTACATATGAATTGACCACAAAATATCACATATATGACATAGAGACCAAGCTAAGTGGTTCTAGGACCACGAGTCCAAAACTCCTCGTCGGTTTTCTTATTTTTCATAAAACTTAGTTATCATAAACAAAGTTTTGTATATTTAAAATATATTATTCTAAGTATACCTAATAAATTTTTAATATATTTTTTTAAGAGTATTTGCAGTATATAGCAAAAAATTTGGCTATAATTAGCAAAGTAACAAAGAGAAAAGAAAGTACTGTTTTAAAAATTTTTAATATGATCGAGCCCTTTTCTCTCTCTTTTATCATTTTTACTTTTGTCGTTTTTTTCATTTTATTGGTGGAGACAAAAGAAGAAGTGGCTACAGATGTAAAAGCTGTTGCATCCGTTGAAGCAACGACGGAGGTGGCAACAATGGAAGATTTGATGGAGGTGGCAACGAAGGAGCAACTGCATATGTGGGCACTTCTGACGATCAAAGAATCGAGTGGCTCAATCCGTTCATAAATTGGGGTTTTTTGTGATTTATTGTTCATAAAATGGAGGTTTTCTGGTTATTAAAGATTGGATGTAGATTCAATGTACGGTGAAGTTAATTAATGTTTTAACTTGTTACAAGTCAATGTAACGCGATAAATATTATGATTTCTTGGAAAAATATAGTTATACTACTGTCAATTATTGTTTTAGCATGATATAATTTTAATAACGAGTTATATTTATTTTTAGGGCGTTAAAAAAATTAATAACATACATAACCATAAAATAAGAAAAAGTATTCCTCTCACATAGATATGTTAATTTGAAAATTAACATTCAATAGTTTAGTTATCGCAATTGATAACAAGTTAGAGATACAACTAAATGCATATATTATATAATAAATAGTTTAACATACTACAAAAATGTATAACATGTTATTTATATATGTAGACATGTAAGTTTCCATATAGCTTGTTATTATAATATATATGCGTGTTTTACAAAAATAAAAAAGAAATTAAATAATTTGTCGAAACACACAAAACTAAGGGTAAAAATGTAAAAACTTCTTCTGACACAAACAGTGATTGAGTCGTTATGTCACATCATTGTCATTTTTCCTAATTTTGTGTTGATTCTTTGTTATTTCACTAATTGATTCTTATTTTAAATGGTACATCATACACCGTATATTATATATGTCTAACAGTTTACTACAAATATTTAATTTTATAAGTTATAAAAATAGTTATTATATGAATTTTTTCTACTACAACTAAGTATAGAACCCGCGCGATGTCGCGCGGAAGCAAAAATTAAGCGAAATGACAATTTAAAATTTCTAATATCATCAAACTCCGAACCAAAAATGGATCACTCTTTCAGCGTATTAGCCAGAACTATAAAATTCAAAAATATATATTTTAAAGCCAATATTAGTCACATAGGCCAAAACAAAACATTCTGTACCGAAAAACGATGCTCATTCCTCGAAAGCATGTAATAACCAACAATTAGTTTGATATAATAACTAATACTCTATTTTTTCTTCTAAATGGACTATCATTAATTGGATTTGAATGCAATAAGATATGATTTAAACGATAACAATCTAATTGACACTTGAAATAATTTTTTAGATGAATATCTGATTTAGTGGTTCACAATAAGCAAAAACCTTTGCATAAATAAATAAATATTTATGTGTTTGTTCACATAAGAACGAAGAACAAAGGAAACCCAAAAAAATCGAAAGAAAAAAAGAATCACAAACCAAAAACTACATGTGGAAAGACGAAGAATATGTAAAAACTAAAAAGAATAAGAGAAACCACAATTTTAATTGGTTGATTAAGTTACTAAGTCAAATAATTACCTTTGTTAGAAAGAAGATTTCAATATGAATTTCATAGAGTGCATGTCGGATCTCGTGATTCTAAATCAATTATAATCATTTGAACCAAACAATAAACATGTTTCCGTGAAACTTCCTCTAAGTACGAAATTATTTTCAAGTGATTATCCATGAATAAAAAAATGTTATACAACACAATATAAATATAATTGAAAAGACATAAATGATAAAAGTTACAACCTTTAAGAAAAATAGACGGTTTTTAACGGAATGTTGCATAACGAATAACAAAAAGATACAACCATTGAAAAGATATAAACGCTAAAAGTTGTAACTTGTAACCCTTAAAACAATAAACGCATTATTTGAACAACAAAAGATGCACCCTTAGGATACATTTTCTAGGATTGCTATTATTAATAGATATATAAAACTAATCAATTTCATAAACATTACACCCTTTATATTTAGGGAAATTAGCAAGAATGTCCATAATTG
Source organism: Kernera saxatilis (assembly GCA_900406395.1). Taxonomy (NCBI): domain Eukaryota; kingdom Viridiplantae; phylum Streptophyta; class Magnoliopsida; order Brassicales; family Brassicaceae; genus Kernera; species Kernera saxatilis. Next base: position 35,958 of record OVAY01000999.1, read on the forward strand.
GATACCAAATAAAACACGTAACCATATTAAAAGCTTGGCTAGAGTATTCTGTATATTTTTACATTAATTGATATTGTACCCTTGCTCACACACACGCACCTCATTTGCTTACGTTTAATTTGTCTTCCTTATTTATTTTATTTTTTTTTCATTTTATTGTTAAATACATTCCCCTTCTCATCTAATTTGTCATCAATCTCTTAAAAAGAAATCTATTTAACATTACAATTTTACAGAAAAAATATAGATTTTTTTCTGAATGTATCATGATTTGAATTTTTTTAAATGGACATAATTTTTTTTAAATGAATTGATAGACAAATCTAAGTAAAAATATATATAATGTAATATCTAGATTAACGTGGCTTCTACACAAAAACTATAATCCATATGAAAATATAATATTTACAAAGTATATATAGCACATATATTTTGGATCATGTACTACATGGACCAATATACTATATTTCATGAAAACGTAGAAAAAATAATCACTATTTATCATTTTGTCAGGGATATGATATATAGTATAGCATGACATTTTATTCTATGTGTTTAAAACTTAGTTTTATAAGAGTTATGATAAATAGTATAGTATGTTATTTTGTTCTATGTGTTTTTATATAAAATGGTCTATTCTTTATTAGAAATACTAGTACTATTTTACGAAACTGTTGTCCGTTTTTTAATTTTAAATCTTGTTAAATGCGAAAAATATGCGGTTTTTTTAGTAAGATTGCGAATTTAATCAGTTGGTAATACGAGTTTAAAGCAATGACTTTATTTTATATTCTCTATGTATTAATAATCTATAAATAAAATATAGTATAGTTATCCATGCATTTGCATTCTAAACACAATGTGTAGTGTGCACCTCTAATTTTTTTTCTATGATGATATAATGTATTTTATAAAACAAAATAGCATTCTATTTTTGAGTGTTCTATATAGAATGACGCAGATTTAGTCGAACAATATAACCGTATTTGAGTAGTTTTTATTCGTTTTAAAAATTTTAAACAATCACATATGAAGAAAAAAATCTAATTTTTTTCGCATAGAATTTAGAACTTAAATCAGAGGTTTTGTCAAAATCAAAGCCACAAAAGTAAGAGGTGGGGAAGAAAAAAAGTATCTCTAATTTCCTAGATTGGCTTGACATCATCACTTTCTCTCTCTTACTAGCACACGAGATAATGAGAAGGGTAATATCGACCCAAAAATAACACATGGTTACTTGTTAAAGTTTTTTTTTACTAATGACTATATTTTTTATCCTAGTATTTCATATGATCTAGTATATGACTAGGTTAGCAATTACAAGTAGACTGAAAAAGGTGGTAAGTACTACTTTTCTTTTTGAGAAATTAGGTATTTTGTCTTTAATGCATAATTCTTGATTTAGGTTATATACTTATTACGTACGTATATGAAACATATATAGAGATGGTTTAGGTGGAGCCAAGAGGGGGTGTTTAAGGGGTTGTTGGAAGTGGAGATAATGATGAGAGTGTGATCACATGGTGCTGAAAAGGAATACATTTAAAACAAAATTCGATGAGTGGGCCAAGTCGCATTTGCTTCTGAGCTCGTTCCGTTTATATATGATACAATATTTATCAAACCCAAGTATTTTCAGTTGGGGAAAAGAAAAAAAATCCAAGCATTTTCATCATTTAGCAAGTATATGAAAAGAACCAAATAAAAAATATATTTATATGTAAGAAAGGATAACATATGTTGCCGTGTTCATCTTCAAATAATAACTCTATATATGTAAGAAAGTAAGGATGACAGGCGTTGCTAAGGATCCGCATCTCTTTCTTTTATTTGTGGATTTCAGATTCGAATTCTATGCTATAAACCAAAGCAACTTACAGGAGACTTTGTACTATATGTTTAAGCAAGTACATAATATATTGGTAACATAAAATGAAATTACAAATGCAGTATATTAGAGAACTTATCAAAGCACTTTCCCTTAGTCAGTCGATGATGGTGCTATACTTTAGACACTATCACACCCTTTGGGGATTAAGAGTTTCAACCCTCAACCTCATAGTTAAAAAAAAAAAAGACAGCATACTAGAGAAACATATTAATTAGTGATAGCAACATATAGTTTGTATTAGTATTGTTGTTGTGTATAGCCGAATTTAAATCAGTATAAATGTATAAAGCATACACTACAAGAAATAAGCCGAATTCCGACGAGCAAATCCGTCGGTAACCCGTCGGAAACAGCCCTTTCCGACGGTTTTCTGACGGATTTTCATCCGTCAGAACCGTTGCGTCGGAAACAGGCACTCGTCGGAAATCCGTCGGAAATTTCCGACGGTTAATATTTCGTCGGAAATTGGTCGGAATTTTCCGACGGATTTTCCGACCACTTTCCGATGAATTTCCGACGGACTTCCGACGGACAATTCCGAGGAATTTCCGACGGAAATTTCTGACGGATTTCCGATGGAATGTTTCCCACGGCTTTCCGACGGATATTTCCGA
>OVAY01001000.1:0-17018 GCA_900406395.1 Kernera saxatilis
ACGAGATCAACTTCCCCGAAACTTCCACGAAACTATTTATCAAAAAATAATAATAACTTCCATGACAATTCATCATTTCGGTGGCAGCTTCATTTCGTGGCAGCTTCATTCTTTTTAAAACATTAGATTTTAGTAGATTTTATAATGGTGTTCTATATAAATATAATAAAAATGAATGTTTTTCTACGAAAATATGTTTTTTAATATATAACGTAGATAGTTGTTTGCCAACTCAATAATTGGATTGAAGTTTTGTGGATGAGATTTAAGAAGGAGATGATGACTTCTCTAAGATACTTTTTCGAGGAAAGTCCAAATTAAACCATAATACATACACTAATGTACAAAGGTGGTTGACTCTCAAAGCGCAGACTTTTGGGTTTAGGCGGAGGTTTCTCAATCTGAAATTTATATATATACTGACAAAATATATTTTTTTCAACTAGAATGTTACGTTACTGTTTTTGGTATACAACTTTAATATATATATATATACTATTTATCTATTATAATATTTTAGAATTCATTATACTCAACTTTTGAGAAGTTCACAAATGTATCTTTATTATTGATTATCAAATTTTAAAATAAGCTCATTTTCCATATCAATCTACCTATTAAAAAATCCACAAAACTACAAAATCTTTATTATAAATTTATAATATTTTTATGTTTTTTCTACTTAAGCTTTGAGAAATTGACAAATATCTCCTCATTATTGGTTAACAGATTTTAAAATAAACTCATTCTCCATATCAATTAACCTACTAAAAAACTCACAAAACTACAATTTAACTTCGGTTTTCTTTTAACCATAATATTTACAAAAAATTACAAATCTATCTATAATATTTGAAAGTTTTCTCTAACTCAAGTCATGAGAAACTGCCAAGTATCATTATTTTATTTACTTACAAAAATAAAATATATATTATTTATTCAAATATCAAACCCATAAAACTACAAAATTCTATCCTAATGTCAAAAATTTTAGCATTAAATTATTTATTGAAAATATCAAAGTCCATCAAACTACAAAATTCTATTCAAATATTAAAATTTTTAGCACTATAAATAATATTTTAATTTTTTCTTCAAGGCATAGTCTATGAGAATCTGTCACGTGTCATCAACAAAATTTCAACCACAAAACTACAAAATTCTATCCTAATATTAAAATTTTAAGCACTACAAATAATATTTTTTATTTTTTCTCAAGGCATAGCCTCTGAGAAGCTGCCACGTGTCATCAACAAAATCTATCCTCAACCGAATTTCGTAAACCACCCTGGAACTCTAAGTTTCTCAAAAGACGATGAAAATAAAAAAATTGATCCAAATAAGTATTTCACGGAAGTAAAGAGAATCACACGATTAAAAAAAAAAAGAGATCACAACAATAATGAAGTAACGAGTATCTTTGAGCGCTGCCGCATCCAATGCAACCAACAAGGACAAGTAAAAGAAGACAGCAAAAAGAAGGAGAAAAGAGATTCGATGAGAGAAAGAAAGATAAAAATTATGTCTCAGCAATCTATTCTAAAACCTTGGCAACGGCACATCCCTTTCTTTTCCCGTTGGCGAAAGTCTTCTTTATTTAAGGTTTTTTCTCCTCCCTGTGATGCAGGTGAGACTTAGTGTGGAAGTATCGAATGTAGAAAATGGAGTAAAGGAGAGGAATCAAATTCTCAAAAAACTAAGAAAAGGTATATAAATTGAGAAAATGGAATGTTATGTTGTTGATTATATTATTATCTCCTATATATATGGCGTTTACAAAATCTCGCTTGTATTTTTACTTTTCATTTGTAAATGGATTATGGAACTTGCATAAAGAAAAATACGTCTTCAAAGTAAACAAAAGCCATAAAGAAGGTAACGTATTGTATGCTTTCTTTTGCTGTATCATGGGTATATCTTGTAATCATTTTTTGTGTGGTTGTTTACTAATTGATAAGCTACTTTATGCAGGCGAAATCTCAGAAGAAAAGTGCTCAAAAGCGTATATCTCTTGTCGTGAAGAATTTAAAACTCAAACCAGTAGCTCCAAAACCAAAGCCTATAAAATATTTTCGACACTATCTCAAGGGGCGGTGCCATGAGGTCTGCACAGTGGCTTTAGATTCTATAATTTTTTTTGGAATCCAAAACATTATATGATTGTTGCAGATGGCAATTGTTTTTCTTCTTTTGCAGGGATAAAAAAGTTGTAATGTGTTGTATATATTTTTGACAAATTTTTTATTTTTAACTTTTTGTAGTTAATTTTCTCAATTTAGTTTTTGTTTTCTTCTAACCATAATATTTTTAAAAAATATTAAAAAATAAATAAATCAAAGATTCTTTATTGCTTATTTAAATGTAAAAATTATATTCTAATCGCTAAATATGTATTACATAATCAATAATAACTTGGAAAGTATATATTCTAATATTTTAAGGTTTTTTCAAACTCAAATCCATTATTTGTTAACAAAAATAAAATACAATTTATCTATGCAAAGCATCAAGACCACCATTTTTTAAAATTTAACACTATACATAAACTATACCTTTAAGTATTAATACATAAATTATATACCGTATATTATATATATCTAACAATTTACTATAAATATTTTTTCATAGAAGTTATAAAATAGTTATTATATGATTTTTTTCTAATACAAACTAGTCAATTTTAAAAACATTTAAACATTTCATATTTTATATTTACGTACAAATTTTTTTCTAATTTTTTTTATTTTTATTCAATTTATTTTATAATTCATTATACAAATTGTAAACTTATAATTCCGCGCAACGCATGGAACTTTCCCTAGTTTATTATATTGGATAGTTTCGTGAGTGATTTAATGTTCTAAAGATGGAGGCAATGTTTTTACGCTCGACCCGAACCCACGGTTGAATCGGCAAAATCGGTGACCCGCTAAACAATCCGGTTCGGATTTAGTACTAAAATTGACTGATTCGAAATAACTTTCTAATATATCTAAAAATTTTGATTTTAGAAAACTTGTATTCCATATAGAAGGTTTGATTTGGCATTTTAAAACTAAAATATAAGGTTTTCATGTTTTGTACTTTGAGTTTTTGACTCATCTTCTCTAAATCATATTTCAAACAAGTAGTTTTGGTGAGTTTTTGATATCGGACTCCTCTCCTCGTTATTTTTAAATTTTCTTTTGTTTTTGTTTTTCGTGATTTTGATAGTTTATAGTGACTTTTTATAGTTTCAGTACATTGTATGTTTTGCTTTGTATAAAATGATTATTTATATCATTGTCATTAAATTTAGACTTAACTTGGTGGTATAATGAGTTGTATTCGTTAAATTGTTATTAATTTATTGATCTGTGGTTAACCTGCGGTCGATCCAGTAACCCAGTGACTCGGAAAGTAATCCGGTTTGATGTCCGGATTGGTTTTAAAAACATTGCTAAATGTTGTTAATATCCTTGTAGAACTAATTAAATTAGACAGTTTGTAAATAGTACTCTTGAAATAATTGGAGAGGTCAATATTTCAAACATTTTGAAGGAGTCATATACAATGTTATCTTCAACTCCAACCTATCCAACAAACCCAGATCATTTGTTTTCAACGCAAAATCATTATCCCATTCTCCCCCACTTTAGCAAAAAAAAAAAAAAAATCATTCTCCCATGGCTGCCTCCTTTGTGGCCAGCAGTGTACCTCCGTACCCGTACCAAGTGTTCCTCAATTTCCGAGGAGAACTTCGTTATAAGTTCATCAGCCATCTAGCTAAGGCCTTGAGAGATAAAAATATCGAAATCTTCATAGATGAAGATGCCGCAAAGGGCCAACCTCTAGATATCCTTTTCAAGAAGATCGAAGAGTCGAGTATCGCACTGGCTATCTTTTCGGAAGGGTACACTGAGTCAGATTGGTGCTTGAACGAGCTAGTTAAGATAAAAGAACGCATGGACGAAGATAAACTACAAGCCATTCCCATCTTCTACATGGTGCAGACAGATACCGTTAAAGATCAGCGAGGAGCGTTCGGCGATGTGTTGAGAAAAAAAAAGGAAAGGGTTGGTGATGACCAGTTCAACAAATGGGTGGGGGCTTTAAAGTCTGTTTCTCACCAGATAGGCTTCACGTTCAACGGGACGAGGTACTTTTTTTTTTATTTCTTTTTTAAGATAATGATAAAAAAAAAAAAGGAAAGGGTTGGTGATGACCAGTCCAATTTTCCTTGACATTTTAGAAAAAAATGAGTTGAATTATGTGTTCCTTAGGTTCCTCTAAAAATCTACCATTTATGTGCATGATTGGTAAAGCCAGGGTTAGAAAGGCAAAAACAAAAAAAAAGTTACAGTCCAAACTTGAACCGATCATGCTGTAATTTTTTTTTTCTCTTTTCATTTTTTTATTAGCGACAAAATCAATAATTTCACTTTCCATCCATATATATATATATATATAGATATATAGATAATATGCTAATAGATCATGGGCTTGATTGGTAAGGACTGTGATTTTAGACTTACTTTAGACTTTTGGCTGTAGAGATTTTGGCTTTAGAAACTGTGACTGATACTTTAAATTTTGTAAAGTTTTATTGGTAAGCAAAGCTATAAAAGCTGTGACTTTAAATATTTTATTTATTAAATATATAAATTATATCGGATTTCAACTTCACATAACGACAAAATTCACATAATAGTTTGTGTTACATGTTAAAGTGAATATTAAAATAAATAAATTTATTAATATACTTATTACTAAAAAATAACCGAAGAATCACTAACAATTTTGAAGTTATTGGTGGTATACATGAACCTTCCTCGAAGATGATGATGCTATATCGGCTGAAAATAGTATTTCATCATATTTTTCATAATAAAATTTGGTCTATAGAAATCATTCAACAAAATAATATGATTTGTTAAAAAAATATTTTTGTTAAAATGGATATCAAATAAATTAGAAAAAAAAATAATGAATTATTAATTAAAACTTGTATATGATAATAAAATATACATACATTTATAAAGAGTTTTCAATGATTTTGAGGAAGAATAAAAAAATAAAATTGATTTATTTATTCTTTCATGTGAAAGCCTTTTTCGGTAGGCTTTAGAAAAATTATGCATTTGAAGAGTAAAAAAAAAAAATGTGATTGATAATAATTTGGCTTTAGAGACTGTTAAATGCTGTAAAGCCCTCATTGCTTACCAATTGGCACCCATATTATGTAGTTGGCAATAACAAAAAAATATTCTCCGTGCCTGTCAATTTTTTTTTTAAATATTATATTATGTATTACACAATATGAAATAGTGGTAGTGCACATATTAATATATTCAAACTTAAGTTAAGTAATATATTATAAAGTTCTATATTATATTAATACATAAACTTATACCATATTAATATTTATAAAAACAGAAGTTATATACTATATTATAGAACTTTATTTATGCATTACACATAATTTTTTACATAATATATTCACATATTAGTATGGTATATAACTTACATTTTTATAAATACATCATTTATATATTATAATTATATTAAATTGATATTTAAAATTTTAAATTAATATAATACAAATTAATATACAAAAGATATGTACATAACTAATATTTACCAATCATGCTTTCATTTTAAAAGACTTAAGAAACTAATTATTTTTTAGAAAATTTACCAAATATTAAAGTCTACAAAAAATCCAAAACCAAAAACTCAAAAACAAATATCCAAAACCAAAAACCTAACATTCATGGGCTAATATGACGGTGTGAGAGGCAAATGAGTGACTCTTGCTTTATCACCCCTCCCACAGAGTGGTGGGTTCGAATTTCCCAAAGTGGTGTTTACATTTTTATGCAAAAAAATTTGCATAACTGTCTATCATTTATGGATTTATAATTAGAGAAATTACTCAGACAAATATATCATTTTATTACTAGACTAAACTTACCTAAATAGACTTACTAGAATGATTCTAATTTTTTGTAAAAAGACATGAAATCCAGATTTTATGCTAGTATTCACACTAATGCCATTTTCATTTTTTTATAACAAAAAATAAATGATATACCATATTTCGATTAAATTAAAACAAAATTAAATAAAACGTAAAATAACAAAGAAAAAAACATTTTACTTCTCCACTCTCTTCTTATGTCTCCACATAAATTAGACGGGAAGAAAATTTCAGAAAAACACCTAAACCCTAATCGTCGCACGCTCCATCTCCGCCACCGCTTCCGTCGATGACCGTCTTCGCCACCGCTTCAGTCGACGATCGTCTCCGCCACCGCTACTGTCACCGTCGTTCATCTCCGCCACCAATTCTGTTACTGTCATCGCTCGTCTCCGCCACCGCTTCCGTAACGAGTCTTCATCTCCTCACGATAAGTCTGTTTTGTACAATGCGTACAAAATCTGCCATAAATACGAAAACCTTATGTCGGGTTGTAAACGTCTTATTACATCGTCGTTAAAAGTTTGTTACCACGACGATGTCACTTTAGTAAGTAATTTTATGGAGGAAATAAATCTGTTATAGAAAAGACTTATCTCTACGTGTGAACAAGTCTATCATGAAGAAGAATTAAAAAAACAAATCTTGCACCATTGTTATCTATAAGTCTATTAAAAGAAAATAAGTCTATTAAAAAAGTCTATCAATCGGCAACTAAATCTAAAAATTGATGATAAATCTATTATATCATAACAATAAATCTATATGATAAGTCTGTCGAACAAAATAAGTCTGATATCCATAATAAATATGTTGTTTCATTTAATAGATTAATTCAAATAAGTCTATAAGTTTACACAAAATATGTTATTCTAAATAAATCTATCGTTTCGTTTGATAGATTAATTCAAATAAGTCTATAAATTTAGACAAAAATATATCATTCTAAATAAATCTAACAACTTTTGATAAATATGTCATAACTACTAAAACCGAATAAACCGAAGTTTTAAAAATAACCAGCAAGTTCGTTTCTAATTCGGCATTGATTTTTTACATCAAACCGAATCGAATAAACCGACTTCCGAACCGAATTTTAGTTCGGTTTAATTCGGCGGTATTTTTCTCAACCCGAATAAACCAAAAACCGAACAAACCGAACCGAACCGAATGCCCAGGACTACTAAATACTGTGAACATATAAAAATGTGACGTACTAGTGAAAAATAAAATTGCCGTGATGAAACATGAAGATTAGATGATAAAAATTTTATTATTGGAATTTGTGATCCTGACATTGTGTTGCAGGAGCGAGAACAAGTTCATCGATGAAATAGTCCAAGAGGTTTTGAAAGAGCTAAGAAAAGTTCCATCAGACGAAAGCACAAGAAGATCCTTGTATCCTTCACAAAACACTGAAGTTCCCTTAAGAGATGCAGAAACAGAGATTTGCGGGCTCAAACAACGCCTTAAGGAATTAAAAGACAAGGTTGACATTAAGGGAGACGAGACTCGTATTATCGGAGTTGTTGGGATGCACGGCATTGGCAAAACCACTCTCGTGAAGAAGTTCTACAAGACGTGGAAACACAGGTTCATGAGTCGTGGCTTACTCCAAGATATAAGTGGAATTGCATTAGGCTTGAACTGCAACTTGCCCGGGATGCTCTTGAAGAAGTTGCTAAAAAATCACGACACAGACGAAGAGAGATACGAACTTTGCAAGACGGAACTACTTGAACAAAAAGTTTTTATTGTTCTTGATGGGGTCAATAGCAAGAAACAGATAGATGTTCTTCTCGAGGGTCACCGTGAGTGGACTTTGAAAGGAAGCAAGATTGTGATTACAACAAGCGACAGATCTTTGCTACAAGATCTAGTTCAGGATGTCGATATTTATGTAATCCCCAAGTTAAACCACAGAGACGGGTTAAAGCACTTTCATCATTATGCCTTTGATCATTCCGCCCAAGAGAATGACGACAAGGAAGCTTTCAAGAAGCTATCACAAGAGTTTGTGCATTACGTGAGAGGCCACCCACTAACCCTCGAGCTATTGGGTGAAGAGCTTCGTGGGAAATCGGTGGCCCACTGGAAAGAGAAACTGAATTCACTTGCTCAAAGTCTCAGCCCAAGTATTCGAGATCGTGTCTTGCAAGTAAGTTATGATGAACTGAGTCAAGAGCAGAAGGATGCATTTCTCGACATAGCTTGTTTCAGATCCCATGATTTGGTTTATGTAAAGAGCTTACTGGATTCATCTGGTTCTCAAGAGACAAATATAATCAAATCTCTCACGGATAAGTTCTTGATTGATACTTCTGACAGCAGCCGAGTAGAGATGCATGATCTTCTGTATACTTTCGCTACAGAGATTGGCTCGAAAGCTAACGGAAAAGGGCGACATCAACGCGACATAACTAATGTGCTGCAGAAACGGGTGAGACTTCCATTTATTGATTCAAACTTCACAGCTTTCATTTCTTCTTCTCTTTACTGACTTTGTGTTTGTTATTGGTTACAGGGAAGCAATGCTAATGTCAAAGTCAAAGGTATTTTTCTTGACTTGTCTCACATAAAGAAGGAAAGGACCTTAGGCAAGGAGCACTTCAAGAAGATGCGTGATCTTCGATACCTCAAGTTCTACAGTTCTCACTGTCCTCAAGAATGCATGCCTAACCAGAAGATACACATCCCAGAGAAACTAGATTTCCCATTGGAAGAGGTTCGATGTTTACATTGGCTGAAATATCCATTGGAGGAACTTCCACAAAATTTCAACCCCAAAAATCTAGTCGACCTTAAGCTGCCTTACAGCAAAATTCAACAGATTTGGAACGATAAGAAGGTACATCTCAAGATAAATAGCTTAATTGCTTCCTTGTTTTTGGCCCAGCATAGTTGGTTGATTAGGTGTCCTAAACTAACTTGGGTGGTTGGATCCTTTATCGTCACAGGATGCACCAAAACTAAAGTGGGTTGATCTAAATCACTCAAGTAAGTTGGAGACCTTGTCAGGGCTACCAAAAGCTCAAAATCTACAAAGATTGAACCTTGAAGGCTGCACGGCTCTGAAAACATTGGATCCGGATATGCAAAACATGGAAAGTCTTGTTTTCCTGAATCTGAAAGGGTGCACGGCCCTCGAGTCTTTTCCTGCTATCATATTGGTACCACTAAAGACACTCATCCTCAGCAACTGCTCAAACCTTAAGAGTTTTCTTGTGATTTCAGAAACTTTAGAAGCTCTGTACTTGAATGGCACCGCAATAACTGAAATTCCTACAACCATGGTAAAGCTTGTCATATTAAACCTGCAAGACTGCAAGATGCTGGTTAAGCTTCCCGAAGGATTCGACAAGCTGAAAGATCTGCAAGAACTAGTATGCTCTGGTTGTTCAATCCTCAGTAGTCTCCCAGATGCAATGAAGAACATGAAATGCTTGAAGATTTTACTGCTAGATGGGACAGCAATAACAAAGATTCCTCAGATATCCTCACTTGAGCGTTTATGCTTAAGCAGAAACGATTACATCAGCCTTTTGGATGACATGAGTCAACTTTCTCAACTGAAATGGTTGGACTTGAAGTACTGTAAGAATCTTTTATCTATCCCATGGCTTCCACCAAATCTCCAGTGCTTAGATGTGCACGGGTGTGGCTCACTGAAAACAGTTGCGAATCCAATGATTACTCATTTTCCAATGGAGCAGATTCATTCCACATTCATTTTCACCAACTGTGACAAACTGGACCGAACTGCAAAAGAGGAAATCACCACCTATGCTCAAAGGAAATGCCAATTGCTATCGGATGCACTAAAACGCGGCAATGAGGTATCTCTCTCTCATTATCTCCTCATTCAGTTCTCGCTCTAAAGTATCTTTATGACTATAAGATTTGTATTACTTTTGCAGGGTTTTGTTCCAGAGGCTTTGTTCAGTACTTGCTTTCCTGGGTGTGAAGTACCTTCATGGTTTTGCCATGAAGCAGTTGGATCCGTGTTAAAGCTCAAACTTCCCCCACATTGGAACGAAAATAGGTTTGTTGGGATAGCTTTATGTGCAGTTGTCTCCTTTCCTAACTGCCAAGAACAAATCAACTCTTTTTCGGTTACATGCAAGTTTAACCTAGAAAGTAAAGATGAGTCACGGATCTCCTTCGATCGCCTGGTTGGACGTTGGAACAAACATGGCAACAAACCAGAAAAGATGTCATCAGACCATGTTTTTATTTGCTATACGAGATGCTCAAGCAACATCAAATGTCTAGAAGACCAGCACTCAGGTACATGTACTCCAACTGCAGCTTCCCTTGAATTTGGTGTGGCAGATGAGAAAGCCAGAGTCGAGGTGCTCAAGTGCGGCTTAAGATTGGTTTATGCATCTGATGAACCCCAGAAGACAAACTCAGATGTAACTACAAAGAGGGACAACAATGGCGCAGAGTCTTACAAAACTTCACGAAGAGGTGAAGAAATCGAGCTTCAAGGTTCAACCCCAATAGGGAATGTCAGTTTCAGCAGTATATCAAGTGAAAGTTTATCTCCCAGTGAAAAGGATTCCAGTGTCCTGAATGAAGCAATCTTACAAATAAAGCCAATTGGGAGATGACATCCAAAATTAATCAAGTGTGATTGTCTATCTTCCCACACAACTGGTCGTGTTTTCACTCTTTTGTGTTCCAAGTATCTGCCTGCTTCAGCTCAAAGCAATTTTCCTCAAGCCAATAGGCTCTCTCCATTTGTCTCCAGTCTCCATATTGTATTTATCTATGTATCATGAGGGTAAACCACGATTTATATTGCAAGAAAGTACCTTAAAGTTGAGAACTTTACTGTGCTTTCCGATTCTTTACTGCATTGAACGAGATATCATCCGCCGTTTAGGATTGGCGGAGAGTCGGAGACCGATCGAGTTACAGAGCAGACGCTGGGAAGGTTATAAAGTTTTACACTTTTGCCCATGTCGATTGCTGTAATTTACGAGAAAACCCAATAACAGCTCTAGAGATCCCAGCCGTCGTCTTTCGCCGTCGAGTCCAATTTGTTCTTTGTTCAGGGTTTTAGGGATTTAGCATTTATCGCTTTTCCTAAATTACCCTCGTGACCACTCTCTCTCCCTCTCCTTAATCTCTCCCTATGGCCACCGTCGCGCTTCTTCGGTCCCTCCGCCGCCGTGAACTCCACGCAGCTTCCGTCTCTACTTATAAATTTGTAAGATTGATCCTTAATCTCGTTCCTTTCGTGGGTATCTTGTTAGCTTGAGATTGGGATTTATCTGGCCTTTTCGTTTTGCAGAGTTCTGGTTGCGCCGGCGGGAGGACGACGGATCTCCGGTTACATGGAGTTAAAGATATAATCGCCGTTGCGTCCGGTAAAGGCGGAGTTGGAAAGTCTTCGACGGCTGGTACATCAGATATTTTCCTCCGTTTTGTATGTGTGAGATTGAAATTGTTTTTTTTTTAACAAATTGATAGTATGAGAATCTGTAAATTTTGGTTGATGTAGTTAACTTGGCTGTTGCATTGGCCAACAAATGCGAACTGAAGATTGGATTACTTGATGCGGATGTATACGGACCATCTGTTCCTATCATGATGAATATCAATCAAAAGCCTGAAGTGAACCAAGGTAGATAGATAGATAGATACCTCTTGCACGTTGAGATTAGCGTTTTAAGTATGTATTTACATCCTTTTCGCTTTCCTGTAATCTCTGTTTTTGAAGATATGAAGATGATTCCTGTCGAGAACTATGGAGTTAAATGCATGTCAATGGGACTCCTTGTAGAAAAAGATGCACCAATTGTTTGGAGAGGTCCTATGGTGTGTTTCTTTTAAGATCCTTTGTATGAGTTTATGTGACCACAATAATCTGATGAAACTTAAAACTTTTTGTTCAGTAATCAAGCTGGTTGTATTGTTACAGGTAATGAGTGCTCTTGCCAAGATGACAAGAGGAGTTGATTGGGGAAATCTCGATATGCTTGTTGTCGATATGCCACCTGGAACCGGTGATGCTCAAATTACCATATCCCAAAATCTGAAACTCTCAGGTATATATATACATATCTCATTGTAGCATATCTTGTTTCATTAGCCAAATCGTGTAGTTATCAGAGGTGTGCTTATGTTTCCAGGTGCTGTAATTGTATCAACTCCACAAGATGTTGCGCTTGCTGATGCTAATCGAGGAATCTCCATGTTCGACAAAGTTAGAGTACCTGTATGGTCATCTATATCCCCTTTACTATTTTTGTATGCTTGGTAACATATATTTCGTCTTAGCTGTTTAACCTTTCTGCAATTTTATACTAGATTTTGGGACTTGTGGAGAACATGAGCTGCTTCATTTGTCCTCACTGTAACGAAGCTTCTTTCATATTTGGGAAAGAAGGAGCACGCAGGATGGCTGCAAAGAAGGGTTTAAAACTCATCGGTGAGGTAAATAATCTATAAGCCAAAACTGATTTTTTTTTTNTTTTTTTTTTTTTTTTTTTTTTTGCGTTATATTCTTGTAGATTCTCTCCCTGGCCTTACAAGATAAAATACTGTCGGTCTTTTTTTTATAGATTCCACTAGAAATGAAAATCAGAGAAGGTTCTGATGAAGGTATTCCTGTGGTTGTTTCTTCACCTGGTTCTGTAGTATCAAAAGCTTACGAAGATCTAGCTCAAAACGTGGTGAATAGACTCAAGGAGCTACGAGATAATCCAGAGAATGAGATTCAGATGAAGCTTAACGTTCCGCATTCTAGCCGCTCTTCATAGAACAGGCCATGAGCGCAAGAGGCATATAACCCAAGTTTGTCTTGCTGCTTCACCTTCTCAGATTATAGTACCAAATAGAATGTTTGCAATTTGCTGAGAAGACGAGAGAAGAATGTATCTCTGAAGCAATAGATAGAAACACTCTTTATGAACCATGTGAATCAGCAGATCAATGTCAAGGCTTTCATTTATAAGATAGGAAATAAGACATGTCGAGATTTTTGACAAAAAAGCTTTCAATGTTCTAAGACATGTTGAGATCACTTCACAATGTAAAAGATGAGATCACCAGATTATTTCTTCGTTATCTTCTTCTTGATCTTCAAATTCAAGATTCGTGTCGCTATAGAATTCTTCGACTCCTCCATAAGCATCTTCGTTACTGTAATCCTCGTTCCAGTCTCGTTCTTCTTCTTCAGACCCCTGAGGTTTCAAAAGGCATTCTTCACTGCTTTGCTGTGAATATTTCACTTGGTCACCAACAAAACCTGGTTTCTCTAACTTAGCCTTCTTTGGAGAGTTCTCCTACAAAGATGTAAATACACGTAAGAGTCTAGTAGACAACGAAACAAGAGGTCTATTCTATCACCAAGAAGCTAATATCTCTTCAACTTATGATTCTATGAAAAAAAAAAAAAAAATTGCACATGGAAATCGGTTTCGACAGATATCGTTAGAAACATGGTAAACTTACATCATCAAATAGCTTATCCAACACATCGTAATTTATTTCTGAACTCGGTCTCTGTATCAACACAAGAAAAGAAAGGGGAGATATGTCAGACAATAAACTGTAACTACAGATGAAACAAAAAGATCAGAATATAAACAAAAGAAAGAAGTACAATATTACTATAACATGAAACCAGAGAGCGAGACTAACCTTTTTATTTCCACTTACAACATTGCTTTCTGTTCTGGTTGAAGTTTGCTTACTATGAGCAATCTTACTGATAGGATATTTCTTTTTACCTGTGGCGGTTATACTCTGCTTTCCCTAATAATCAATTGAAAATGAAAGATCATCATTAACCAAAAACAGCAACGTTTAGTTAGCAGAAATTAAGAAATTGAGGACATGTAAAGAGCAAAAACCTTTTGGTACTCGGGATTCATCATTTCCCATGCTATCTTCTTCAGAAGGAATTCTTCCTTATTCATTAGATAACCAGCAACCTGATGAGCAGCAATAACCATCAAAAATCAGAATACGGATAAAGCAAAATCGAACAATTATAGAAAAGAAAATGTAAAAACCGGAAGAAAAACACAAGAAAAGGCAAACAAAAACACAAGAAAACAGTTTTTGACTAGGTTATATGGTCGGAATTCAATATAATGAAACTCATGCGTGATGTACTTACATGAAAACAATAGCTGGGTCGCCACAATCCAGGAACAATAGTTGTCGTTTACAAAGACTAAAACCATAGATGGGATTCAAATTAGATTATACTAAACAAGAACAAATTAATATCCTCCTTATGATTTAAGTAATTGTGTGGAAATTCGTGGGAGCGACAAGAAGCATCGATTGAACAGTAAGGTCAGACTCAGACATAATCTTTTTTACCTCAGCATCACTGATATCAGATAAGTCCTCTGTCAGATCACCATCAGACTGTTGAGAAGGAGAAACTCCTGAAAAAATCAATCACATCATTGTTTTAAGAATTTACAGGAAAACAAACTATACCAATGTGGCATAATCATGTTTCATATTCATAAACACAAAAATTCATAGAAAGTCTTTGCATTTTACCTTTGTTGCCGCAGACTTTTAGGTTTCTACTTCTAGTCAATGACTTCGATGCCAAAGCTTGACTAATAATTTCAAGCGGTGTAGTGTTTTTTGTGGACAACTTTACTGATTTCTCATCTACCTGCAATTTGATATACTAACGATTAGAAAAACATTCAAAATATGGTTTCTCTGCAAAGATACAGATTTCTAGATTTAGATCTATACTTTTGTCATCGAGGAAATTTCCATATCACAAAGCGTATTTATAAATGCCACTCGTCTGCAAGTAATCAAGATCACAAAAAGCCCTAAAATTTAGTATAGAATCAAATCAAAATCCGAGGAAGGAAGGGCAATTTACCATTCTAACACGAACCCAATGTGGCAAAGATTGATTGGCGGTGAAAATTAGGGTGTAATTACCAGAAACCTTGAACACGCCGGAGAGAAGTGTTTATGAACGAGACCGACATCGGAGAAACGTAATTTATATGATTTTCTTTGCGATTTTTCCTTTTTGTTTAAAATGTTTTGCAGTGATACGTGTCTCAATCACATTGGTTATAACTATAGAGCTTCGCCAAGTAATCAGATATTTCTATTTTAACCCTCATATTATAAACATCTTCGATTTTCCCCAAAAGAAAATTCCCTGAAAAGAGCGGAGTGGTGAGTGCTCAATCTTTAGCTCCTCGCTCGCTGCTCTGGGGTTTTCATTTTCTGGATGAGTGCATCGGTTTTTAGGTAAGAGATTAACTTTCCTCTGTTTCATCCAAATTGGGGTTGATTCGTCGTTTTTTCTTCTCAGGCTCTGTGGATTTCGCTACGCAATTTTCATAATTGATTCCTATTCGCTAGAGAAACTGTTCTTCGTCATCATTATCATGGGTTTTTGTTTAACCTGCCTACAGGGCAATATTCTTTTCCTTTCCGGGTCATGGCACATGCATTGTTTCATGAATTTTTTCATTGCCATTTGCGATCTTTACCTTTAGTTAGGGAAAGATCTCTTTGTTACTGCATTGCCTACGATATTGATTTTGATGATTTAGGACATTCAGTTCTTTTGAAGCCATTGCCCCTTATAATGCGTCTTTTTCTTTTTATCTGTTTCAAAATTGACATTCTTCCTCATCCAGTTGATTTATGTTCTTACAGTTCTTGCTAAGGTTTACAACAATCTAATATCATCACAATTTTTATCATGTTTTCAGAGTCGGTGTAACAGTCTAGGATCATCACTCTCTTTACATACTCGCCCTCTGGTTCTGTTTACTAATGGATGGAATGTTTCATGGGAATCATTCTGGCAATGAGAGCGATGCCTCGTCAATCTCGAGCAATCTCCGTGATAATGAGGTTATCCCTTGGTATTTTTCAAGAGAAGAAATAGAAAAAAACTCAACATCAAGGCAAGATGGTATCGATTTGAAGAAGGAAACTCGCCTACGCAAGTCATACTGCACATTTTTGAAACACCTCGGGGTTAGATTGAAAGTGTAAGTTTCTTTTTCTTACTTGCACTTGTTCCTGCTGTTGACCTTCTCTTTTCGTAGATTCACCATCTTCACTTTGGAACATGTATCCTTGGGACATATAGGCTTCTGTTAGAAATTCTTTAGTTTGATATGTTGCAGTCAATTAAGGGCATTGATACTCTTAGTTTATTTTAGCATTGGTTTTATACACCTACTAACAGAAAAGAGAAAACAGGAGAGCTAAAGCTACATTGTTCTATCTGAATGTAAGAAGCTTTCGGTTTTTGGGTCCTTCGATGAATGTGGCTGATATTAATCTCTCAACGCAGTCCCCAGATAACGATAGCCACTGCTGTAGTATTCTGCCACCGATTCTTCCTTCGTCAATCACACGCGAAGAATGACAGATGGGTGAGTTTAGTTGGACGTTAACAGAATGGTTGCTTAGGAAATATATGGTTTAGTCTCTGTTATTTTGAGTGAAACTGTGAGTCTATTAGCCTATTAGGTGTCCGGTATTTTAAAACATCCCAGCTCCTCGAGATTCCTCTATATATCGTTCTCCATTTTTGTGTCATTTTTCTACTAGTTCTAGACAAAGTGTAATAGTTGATTGATCAGATGAGTCTACCTGATTTTCTTCAAAGAAATACCATCTGTGATAGAGATCAAGCTCTCTGTTTGGTTGGTTTGGATAAAATTGCATGGTTAATGAATTTGTGGTTGCTTTGCGATGATTTCTTCTTCTCCGAGGAGAAAGAACAACTAGATTAATACTTAAGCCTTTGCCTGTTACATTTTCTCTCCAGACAATTGCAACAGCCTGCATGTTCCTTGCTGGGAAAGTTGAGGAAACTCCACGGGCTTTAACAGACGTTATTATTGTCTCTTATGAGATAAAACACAAGAAGGATCTTTCTGCTGCTCAGAGAAAGGTTTTCTCTATACTACCGATCCTACATTTTACTTTAATAGGTTTGTGAATAGATCTGTTTTTCCTTTCTTTTGCATATAAATGTTATTTCACTTTTGCAGGAAGTATATGAACAACAGAAAGAGCTTGTATT
>OVAY01001000.1:17090-38440 GCA_900406395.1 Kernera saxatilis
TCATTTGCAGTCACCAGACGACACTCTGCCTGCAGTATAAGCCTTGTCACATAGCGGCAGGTGCTTTTTTCCTTGCTGCTGAGCACCTAACGATGGAGTTACAATCATATGGAGAGGGCTTGTGTCGAGAGTTTGATATCACACCTCGTCAATTAGAGGGTATGATTTATCTTTTTTCTTTAAAATTGATGCCCTAGATGTCTCTAGAGTCTAGAATTTGTTGCTTCGGTTTATTTATCATTTTTTCGTTTTCAGATATTCGTGGCCAAATGCTTGAGCTTTATGAGAAAAAGCATATTTCTACATCTCAAAGAAGCATAGTGGAAAGAAGTAACGGTGGAGACGTAGTGCATCAACCTGTCTCAAGAGATATGGCTTCGACAGATAAATGTCCAAGTTCTGATATTGAAGGAGGCTCATCGATAGTCAATCTAAGCCAGAGCGATGATCATTCAGTCCACGATAGGTCTAGGCCTGAAGGAATTGGAAAGGACAACTCAGAAAGTGAAGCTGGAGAGAATCGAGACGACCATTATGTTGGTATTATAACTGTTGAGACAAGTGATGATGTTGGGGTCAGCCAATTGGAGAAAGACTTGCAACAGCGTCCAGAGGAGGTGGAGGCTAAAGGAGAGGAAGATAAGAAGTCATCTGACAAAGGTATAAAGAAAAGGGAATTGATGGATGAGAGTGATTTGACTGAAAGAGAAGTAGAAGATGTGGAACAGCGTAATGAGGATCACAGAGCAATGCAGAAGAGAAGTCAAAGATTTTTGAAAGCCGAGGACTCTGATAACAACACGAGTGTAGAACACAGTGAGATTCTAGATGTAAACTACTCAGGTGTTGATGGTAAGTTGATGGCTGATGATGATTCTATGATGAATGACAATGATTTGAAGGAAATGGTAGTTGAAGATGGTGAAACAGTGATTTAGAATTTTGTAGCTAAGAAAGCTTGGAAGAAGGGTTTCTAGGCATTGAGAAGAGCTTTTAAGCAGGTGAGTTTTGGAGAAACAATTAAATGTTTATGTTTTCTCCAAAACAAGATTGTTTAGTTTTAAGAATTTTGGTAGATCCTTTGATTTGTATTTCAAGGAAGACCCATGACTTTTGAATCCTTGTTATGTCCTTAGTTTTAGACTGGGTAATTAATTGTACATGTTAGAGACACATGAATATTATAGTAGTATTTTTCACATATGTTATACTCCAAAAAAAAAAAGAGGAATCAGATTAAACTTGGGTGATGGCACACAATAAACTAATAATAAAAAGGATGCATTGTATCACAAAGAGGTTGGTCGAGAGCTTTCTACTCCTCCGTGGCCAAAAGGAACATCCAAAAGTTTCAGTTCCGGATACGGTTCGGCCTTAACGACTAGTTTCCGTCCTGCCAGTTCACTTCCATTAAGTTCCAAGGACTTCTCATCTGCGTCATCTCCGGCCATGTAAACAGAAGCATAGCTGTTAAGAAAAAAACAATAAGAAGGTGTTTAGCTAGCAGCATTAAGCCTTTTCCCAGCTGGTTTGTCACAAAGAAGCCACAAACCTGTCGACAACATCGGTTACAGGGTGTCTGGAAAAACAAACATCAAGGATTGACCCACATGACCCGAAATGATTCATCAACGCCTTCTTCATATCATCCTTAGGAACCCAAGTGTCGAATCCCTCAACGCCAATAACCCAACTGCACAGGAAACAATATTATCAACACACATCTTGCATATAAAAATCTCGAAAAAAACAATCAATTTACCTGCGTCGTGGTCTCCAAGAGTCAGACAAGGCCATTGCATCAGCACTAGAACCAAACAGTGTCACCCCCTAAATTAGAAAAGATGTAATCAGATGTTTTTCTCAAAGAAACCATGAATCTAGAGACAGAGAGCCATAAGGAGAGGAAGATTACTGTGAAGATGTTATCGACGTCGAAGGGGGATCTCAGGGGAGCGAAAAACTCCATGGAGAGGTTCACAAGAGCCAATATAACCCTAGGAATCTTTTCGAAGCTATTTATAATCTCAACTTGATATCGACGATTCTTATTTTATTTGGAAAAAAAACAATAAAAAATAAAATAAATAGAAAAGCGTGAAGTGTACGCTTCTGGAGTTTTTTTCCTTTTTTTGTCAACAACGCTGCTTGAGTTTATAAATACATTCTATATAAATAATAAATATAATACATGATGTTTCACTCTCTTGAGAATTTGTGTCTCGTATACCACCAGGTTTTTCTTTCTCTTAGTCGTCATCTTTGTGTGACGTAGCAAAGGTATGAATTTCGCCTTATTCTACTTGCGATTTCGCTGTTTTTTTATTACAAGAACTGCTTTTCCTTACGGTTTTTTTTGTTGATTACATGAATTTTCCATTGTCGAAGATTGTTTATCGAATCTGGTTTTTCTCACCAAACCCTAACTAGATTCGTCCCTATAAAATCTCGTTTAGTTTCTGGTTTAACCAGTTTCTGAGTATTGCTGCAAATTTGTTGTGTAATTTATGGAAACATTCCTCTGAACCTTTTTTTCTTTCGTTTTTCTCAGAGAACAACATATTGGGAACTGAGTACAAAACTCTCTCAACGACATGGAATGTAATAAGGATGAAGCTAAAAAGGCAATGGATATTGCCGAGAAGAAACTTTCATTGAATGATTTCAATGGGGCTAAGAAATTTGTTAACAAGGCTCAGAATTTATATCCACAGCTTGATGGTTTGAAACAAGTGTTGATGATGATCAATGTTTATATTTCTGCATCAAACAAGATCAATGGAGGAGGAGAAGCTGACTGGTATAGGATACTCGGTGTTGATCCTTTGGCTGACGATGAAGCAGTGAAGAAACAGTACAAGAAGTTAGCTCTTTTGCTTCATCCTGATAAGAACAAGTGTAAAGGCGCTGAAGGTGCGTTCAAGCTGGTTTCAGCAGCTTGGTGTCTGTTATCTGATAAGGTCAAGAGATTTGCTTATGATCAAAAGAGGAAATCAAAAGAAGCAAAGACAAGGATGCAGAAACCACCAAACCCACAGAAGCCAGCTACAAGTGATAAGCCTAAGCCTGCGCCTGCAAACTCATCAGAACAGAGGAAAGGCAACACCTTTTTTTGGACAATGTGCAGTGTATGCAAGGCACAATCTCAATATCTGAGGGATTCTTATCTTAACAAAGCCATACGTTGTCCAAACTGTGGTCAGACTTTCATTGCAACCGAGAAAACTCCACAGCCAAGTTTTGTGAAGCCAGGCAACTTCTCATCATCTTCTCCTCAACAACAACAACGTAGTGCCCAAAATAAAGCAACAAACAAAAACGGCAACGGAGCTTCTTCTTCTGGGACAAATCCTTCGCCATCTGCTAGTGCAACTCAGAAAACTCAACAAGCAAGTGCCAAAAGCCAAGCAACAAACAAAAACACAAATGGAGCTTCTTCTTCTGGGAGAAATTCTCCTCCACAATATGCTAATGCAACAGGGCAAACTCCACAAGCAAGTGGCCAAGATCAAGCAACAAACAGCAACACAAATGATACTTCTTCTTGGACATTTACTTCACCATCTATTACTGTAACCGTGAAAACTCCACAGGGAAGTTTTGTGAGGCCAGTCGTCAACGTCAACGTCTCGTCATCTTCACAACCACAACAACAATGGAGTACCCAGAATCAATCAACTGGTCAGAACACAAGTGGTGGTACTTATTCAGAGAGGACAAATTCTTCATCATCACCTGTTAGTTTTAGCTGTAGCATTCACTGGCAATATTCGATACCAGCAACGACCAGCTCTGATGGTGGAAATGCTGCAAATCAAGCACAAGAAACACCGAAAAGAGGGCTTGAGGAGTCACGAGAAAAGGTTGATGCTTCTGCTGCTGCTAGAGGAAATGCAAATTCTACTTTTGAAGCAGCGAGGCTTTTCAAGAGACCCATGACAACAGGAAATCTAAACTCTACTTCTGAAGCAGCGAGGATTTTCATGGGACCCATGACAACAGGAAATCCAAATTCTACTTCTGAAGCAGCGTTCATGAGACCCATGACAACAGGAAATCCAAATTCTACTTCTGAAGCAGAGAGGCTTTTCAATAGACTCATGAGAACAGGAAATACTACTGAAGCAGAGAGGCTTTTCAAGAAGGGATGAAGAATAGAGGCTTTTCAAGAAGAGAACAAAGACATCTGAATTCTGAAGTCGAAGAATCCTGCATTTTATCTTTCAGGAGACTTTTTTTTTTGTAATCTTTTTATTAGATGAAGGTGATTTAATCAAAGTGGCTACGCTTATCATCACCAATTGTCTCACGTTTCTAAGTTGAAAAAAAAAAAGAGAGAAGAATCTTACTAATGCTAACTAATAGTTTCCTTTCTCTTGTCTTAATTCTTAAAATCTTTTCCTTAATATCCAAATGTTGTTATGGAAAGGAGTTAATTTTGGTACTAGACTCTGCATCTAAGAAAGAGGGAGCTCCTGAGCATGAACAAGGACCAGCTTTAGGGTTTTGGCGTGTGTGTTAGAGCAGGTAGATTAATAAGAGATTAGCAGAGCAGTTTTTTCATGGATTCTCATCAAAAATAATCAATTACTAGGATATCAAATCTCGTTTCACAATAATTTCCTTTTTCTAAGCGTTGCGATTTATTAATATTAAAAGCATATTAATTTCTCGTGTATATTTATTAATTAAAAGGATATCAATCTCCTTTATTTTCTTGTGAAAGAAAAAATAATATCCTCCACTAAATAACAATAATTTCCTTTTTTCTAAGCGTTGCGTTTTATATTAAAAGGAAGTCAATCTCCTTTTCGTCAAAGGAAGATACAGAAAATCACTTTATATACACACGACTAACGAGTGCGCGCGACCCTATTATTTCCCTCTCTTCTTCATACTCTTTCGATTCTCGCATCTTCTCTAGGGTTCTAGGGCTAATATCCTTCAAGATCAGATATTTTTACTTATCGATAAGACGTTTTTGCTTGGCCCTGAGATTTTCCAGAGTTTCCTCTTTGATGGGTTTTGTTTAGATCCAACGAATTGTTGCAAATCTGTCTCTGGTTTGTGTGATAATCCGTGGCTTTGGATACAGTTACTTGAGAATATTTAGGGCTAAAGACTGCTTCTTTCGCAATTGCTAGGTTTTTGGGATCTGTAGAGAGACAAAGATATTTGGAAATCAGAGAATAAACTATCTCAACGACATGGAGAGTAACAAGGTTGAAGCTAGAAGAGCAATGGATATTGCTGAGAGGAAACTTTCCGAGAGTGATTACGCTGGAGCAACGAAATTTGTTAACAAGGCTCATAATTTGTATCCAAAGCTTGATGGTTTGAAGCAATTGTTGATGTTGATCAATGTGTATATCTCTGCATCAGACAAGATCGACGGAGAAGCTGATTGGTACGGAATCCTCGGTGTGGATCCATTGGCTGATGATGTAGCAGTGAAGAAACAGTACAAGAAGTTAGCTCTTTTGCTTCATCCTGATAAGAACAAGTTTAATGGCGCAGAAGAGGCGTTTAAGCTGGTTTTAGAAGCTTGGTGTCTGTTATCTGATAAAGCTAAGAGAAGTGCTTATGATCAGAAGAGGCAATCGAAACAAGTTAGACAGAAAAAGAGTGGAATGCAGAAAACACCAAAGCGACACAAGCCAGCTTCTTCTACTAAGCCTAATCCTAAGCCTGAGCCTAAGCCTGAGCCCCATTCCTCATCGAAAAATGAGAAAGTCTGTACGTTTTGGACAGTGTGCAACAGATGCAAGACATATTATGAATTTGAGAGGGCTAGTTATCTTAACAAGACCATACGTTGTCTAAACTGCGGTCAGGATTTCACTGCAACCGAGATCATTCCAGAGATAATCAATGGGATACCAGTTAACAGGTTTAGTCCCTATGTTCAGCCAACAAGTAAAGGCACAAGTTATGCTTCTTCTTCAACTCCAGCATCTGATAGCGCAAAGGCTGCATACGAAAGAAGAATGAAAAGATGGTTTGAGCCTGAGTCTAAGCCTAAGCCTGAGCCTGATTCTGCATCCAAAAAAGAGAAGGCTAGTTCCTTTTGGACAGTGTGCAATAGGTGCGAAACATATAAACTTGTGAGGAATAAATATCTTAACAAGACCTTGCCTTGTCGAAACTGTGGTCAGGATTTCGTTGCGGCCGTTTCAGATGTCACGAGAAAAGATTTCTGCTGATGTTGCTGTTGGAGGAAATGCAAAGGAAGCAGAGAGGCTTTTCAAGAAGATGACAACAGGAAATGCAAACTCTACTTTCGAAGCAGAGAGCTTTTATTGAGAAGCCAATGACACAAGGAAATGCCTTACAAGAAACCGATGACATGTGTGAAAGTAAGAAGTAAGACATTTGGATTTAGAAGCTTGTCTCTGTTTTTTCTTTTATTTTCAGTTATGCATCAGTAATATTTTTTGAATTGATCTTATGAAACTTGGACTTACAGTGCTGCAACTTAAAGAATATAACTGAAGACATGTCCCTTTGCTTTAAAGGTAATAGACTAGCCTAATACATCTCTCTTTTTTTTTTCTTAAAGCTTTTTGTCTCCATAGCATTGTCGTCTGCTGTCTGATCTGTCTTTTGCATATGCTCCAAAGGTTTGATGAAAAGATGTGGTATCAAAGTGTAGAACATTCTACATAAGATCTGAAAATCTTCATATGGTCCAGTTTTCTATGTTGGATCAATCAGTTTCACCGCTAATATCATTGCAATTGGTATCCAATACCAATTATATTGTTTCTCTGTATAGATTTTTGATTAAACTTCCTTTTCTTTTCTTTTTTGTGGTGTTTCTTGAGAACCTCCTCTCCAACTTCACACAGCAGCAGATTTGCAAGCGGAGTATGTTAAA
Organism: Kernera saxatilis; assembly: GCA_900406395.1. NCBI lineage: Eukaryota > Viridiplantae > Streptophyta > Magnoliopsida > Brassicales > Brassicaceae > Kernera > Kernera saxatilis. The sequence goes on from OVAY01001000.1 coordinate 23,968, forward strand.
GAAGCATCAACCTTTGATTAAAAGTTATTTCTTTTTCATTGAATTCATTCATCTTAAATCTGCTGCTAGTCAAGGTAAATCTGTGCTTCTCTGTCCCTTCTCCACTTTATAATAACTGCTCTTCGTCTCATAATTCATACGATATTTGTCTCTAATGTTTTTCCAAATCTTGGCCACACAAAAGACCCTAATGAACTAGACAAAATAACTGAAATTTCCTTAGCACACCAAAGTGCTCGCCAAATTGAGTTTGTGAAATAATACAGGAAACAAAACCAAGCACACATTAGGTGCATCAACGTTCCTCTCCGTAGAAGTCCGATGGTACGTTTTAATTAATTGGACTTCCATTTAGTGTTTTAGTTAGAGAGTGAAATGGCTTAATTATCATATTTTAGGTTGAGATTACATATCTTCACTTGAAATAGTCCAAAGTTTTAATAATTTGTTATAATGTTCCATGATTACTAAAAACACTAATAGAAAAAAATATATTAAGCTCCGTGATCGTAACTCGTCTTCCTCGGTAAATCTCTTTCAAAAGATTCTCTAAGAGAAAGGAAGATTTTTAGGTTTTGGTGTGAGCACCTAGTTTCCAGTTTAAGTTTGTTGTTCTGTTTCAGCTGCGTGTTATGATCCTTTGTAGTTGTTTGTAATCTTAGTTTCATGTGTTTTCTTTTCGTAGGGCTTTGTATTATGCCGACGTTGCTTCGGTCTTATATCCTCCAACGATTTTAATATAAGATTTCAGATGACAAAAGAAAAAAATATATCGTAACTCGTCAAATTTCCCTTGACCTCTACCTTTCTCTTGCAGGGTTTAGACTATAGGAACGTTAGCTTTAAAAATCCAAGAAGCATCTATTAATTTTTCTTACAAATTGTACATTGATTCTCTCTACACATGAAGCTCTAACTATAATAGTTAAGTTTGTTAAATGCTACTACTTATAGCTTTGATCAATTGCCGTCTCAGTGAATTGTTTTTATAATCACTTATCACAACATCGATACTGGGCAATTAAATATTTTCAAAGCAAGGTAGCTGCAAACATCTGAAAATATAGTTTGTTGCTTTTATTTATCAAAATTAAACTTAAACTAATCTCAAAATTTTCATTTGATATATGACAATTATTAATAACTAACGTTAGTATTTACACTAACAAAATACGTTTATGAAAAACATCAAGAGGTGTGAGAAATAAATGGAGAACGAAGAGAGAGAGAGGGAGAGAGAGAGAGAGAGAGAGAGAGAGGGAGAGAGAGAGAAAAGAGCGCGGGAAAGAGAGAGAGGGAAAAAGGGGTTTACATTGGAAAAAGTATCTCATAGTGCAATTTTCTCTTCCCAAATTGCAAGAAAACGAAGGAAAAAATAACTAATAGTTTCCCTTGCCATCCCTCAAATCTCAAGACGTTTTACATTTGCCCCAATTATTTTTACGAATTGGAAGTTAATCTCCTATTTCGGGTCACAAATCTCTTTAAACCGGGCTCTTCGTTGTAAGTTTTATTTCTTCTTCTTCCTCTGCTTTCGTTTTTCGCTTCTCTGGGTTTAGGGTATTACTGAATACTGATTGATAATTCAATCTGTTTAGAAATTGAGCAACTCATGAAAGTTATGATAACCCTAACTTCAATGTTGCGGGGTTAATAAGTGGGTCTCCATCAAAATCTGGATTTTACTTATTGGTAAGATGATTTTGCTTTGCACGAGAACCCCCCAAAGATTCTTCGTTCTTATGGGTCTTGTGTGTTGTTGTTTTGTTGTTACTCTATTGTATTCAGCTGCAAATTTGTGTGATATTTTGTAGCTTTAGATACATTAACTTCAGAAATCTAGGGTTGAGGACTAAGAGATTTGCATGTTATGGTTTTTGCCTAATTGAATCGAGATGTTACTTACTTCTAAAATGTTTACTTACACTAGATTTTCCAGAGATTCTTCTTTTATGGGTTTTGTGTGTCCTTTCTCTGTTTACTTTCATCCCAATTGCTACAAAGCTGTTTGTGATTTTGTGTGATTATTCTGTGGCTTTTAGATAGAGTAACTTCAGAAATTGGTAGCAAAAGACTTCTTCTTTTAACTTAGTGAATTGCATTTATGGTTTTGCTTCTGTTTTATATTCTTCTAAATCTTTTCATTTCTTTTGCTCCCTCGATTGATTTTCTGTAGAAACAGGTGAGAAATAGTTTCAAAGATTCTGTTTGAAGATCCCTCTACTACAAAGACATGGAATGCAACAAGGAGGAAGCAATAAGGGCAATGGATATTGCCAAGAGAAAAGTTACAGAAAATGATTACAACGGGGCGAAAACATATGCTAACAAGGCTCAGAATTTATATCCACAGCTTGATGGTTTGAAACAAGTGTTGATGTTGATCGATGTGTATATCTCGGCAGGAAACAAACTCAGCGGAGGAGAATCTGATTGGTATGGAATTCTTGGTGTGGATCCATTGGCTGCTGATGAAGTAGTGAAGAAACAATACAAGAAGTTAGCTCTTTTGCTTCATCCTGATAAGAACAAGTGTAAAGGCGCTGAAGATGCTTTTAAGCTGGTTTTAGAAGCTTGGTCTGTCTTATCTGATAAGGTTAAGAGAATTGCTTTTGATCAAAAGAGGACTTCGAAAGAAGTTAGACCGAAAAAGAGTCGGAAGCCGAGACAACCGCGGAACCAGCAGAAACAACCAGCAAACCAGCCGAAACAACCAGCGAACCAGAAGCAACAACCAGCAAACCAGCAGAAACAACCAGAAAACCAGAAGCAACAACCACCAAACCAGCCGAAACAACCAGCAAACCAGCAGAAACAACCACCGAACCAGAAGCAACAACCAGCAAACCAGCAGAAACAACCAGAAAACCAGAAGCAACAACCACCAAACCAGCCGAAACAACCAGCAAACCAGCAGAAACAACCACCGAACCAGAAGCAACAACCACCGAACCAGAAGCAACAACCACCAAACCAGCAGAAACAACCAGAAAACCAGAAGCAACAACCACCAAACCAGCCGAAACAACCAGCAAACCAGCAGAAACAACCACCGAACCAGAAGCAACAACCACCGAACCAGAAGCAACAACCACCAAACCAGCAGAAACAACCAGAAAACCAGAAGCAACAACCACCAAACCAGCCGAAACAACCAGCAAACCAGCAGAAACAACCACCGAACCAGAAGCAACAACCAGCAAACCAGCAGAAACAACCACCAAACCAGCCGAAACAACCACCAAACCAGCCGAAACAACCACCAAACGAGAAGCAACAACCAACAAACCAGCAGCAACAAACAGCTAACCAGCAGAAGCAACCACCAAACCAGCCAAGTTCTAATGGATTTCGAAATGGTAGAGGTAGAAGCAATAAGCCCACTTCAAAAGTCAGTACCTTTTTAACTATGTGCAACAAATGCAGGACGCAGCATGAGTATGTGAGGGTTTATTATCTCAACAAAACCGTGCTTTGTCGAAATTGCCATGGGTCTTTTAAGGCAACTGAGAACGAGAAAACAGCATCTGAGAAAGAGGAAACACCGCAAGCAACAAACAAGAACACACATGGTGCTTCTTGTGGGAGAGATTCTTTATCAAGAATGGCCAGTTTTAACAGCGGAAATGTGACAAATCAACCAGAAGAAAGAGTGGAAAGAGTGGCTGAGGAGTCAGAAGAAGCTGCTAGAGGAATTGCAAACTCTGATTTCAAAGTAGAAGAGAGGGTTCTTAAGAAGCTGAGGACAGAGGATTGTGCAGAGGCAAGTAGTGGAATCAAGGTGTGACATTTAGAAGTTGAACAATCAATGCTTTTAGGTAGGGATTCCTTGTTGATCCTATCTCTGTTAGTCTTTTATGAATATTTTGCACCTAGACTAGGAAAAAGTACAGTGGATCAAGGGAAGTTTTTCTCTTATCATCTTCAATGTGAAATGTCCTCCAAACTTTATTTTATTTTGTTTGTTAAAAATGTGTGCTTTGTACAAATTGGAACATAAAAAGTGAAAATTAGGATTGGGTTTTTGGGGTTTTGTTTTTATTAATAACTAATAATAACCATAGTTTGGTAAGGTTTGGTCAATTATTAATTTTAGAAAAAATTGAAAGTTTGGTCTAGTTTGAAACTTTTGAATTTCATTATCGGTTTTGGACTTGATTATGTTGATTCGATTAATCGAATTATACTGTAGATTGGTTCATCTGAATTGAATATTTCTCAACGTGAGCCATTAATTCACGTAAACTGACACGTTTCCAATTTAAAAAAAAAAACAAAAGAGGAAAAAATATTACTTCCACTAACTAATATTTCCTTTCTTCGTCCCTTAATTCTCAAAAGGTTTTACTTTTTTCCCCAAATGTTTTAACATCTCCTGCATCATATATCACTCGTATCGGGATATTCGTTGAAAAATCCTATTTTTTTCCCCTTTCTTCCTTATTCTTTCGTTTCTGGCGTTCCTCTAGGGTTAGGGTTCGAACATAGCTGTTCTACGCGTTAGCTCTCTCTCTCTCTCTTCAATTCGCCATAGAAGAGGCGATTAACCTGGTGCGTAAGTATTGAATCTATTTCGATTAGGTTTTTCTTTTCCGATTGGTTCTCTTGATTTTTTCATATATTCTCGGGTTTGGTGAACGTTTGCATCTTTCGGATCTACTGTACGTTTTCCTTCCTGGAACCTGCCCAGTTAATTTTTTGTCCGACATAGCTTTGTAACCTTGGGTTTTGGTCGGATCCTTCCGTGAAGAATTGAAATTTCCATGGCGAATTGCTTCATTGTTTCTAATTACCTGGGAAATTTACATTTCTCGATAACTGTTGTTCCAATTCCTTAAAGAGCTTATCTTTTTTTTTTCACTATAAACTTTTGACGCAGAGATTAAGATCCTCTAAGCTAGTATCATACTTCAGTTGCTCGAAACACAACTTGAGCAGGTATAAATCTCATCTCATGGATAAGCAAACTAGTTTTCGTACATATCTCAGTTTTGTACCCTTTCTAGCTCACAGTACCAAGTGACACGCATTTTTTTTGCATTGGTTCTGCGTTTGCTAGATCGGGTTTGAAAAGCTTCCAATGGCTGGAGTATTAGCTGGGGAATGTTCATACAGTGAGAGTGGCATTTCATCGTACTCCAGGAATTCCAATGAAAAGCAGGACGAAGTTTCCCGCTGGTATTTTGGAAGGAAAGATATAGAAGAAAATTCACCATCGAGGTTGGATAGTATTGACTTAAAGAAGGAAACATACCTCCGCAAGTCATACTGTACGTTTTTGCAGGACTTGGGCATGAGATTAAAAGTGTAAGTAAAATGTTCTCACCTATTTATTCAAAGCTTTATAATTTGCGAAATGCTGTGTGCATTCTCCCTATATTTTGGTGCATTTTCCATTTGATTACTTCTTGCGAGCTTGGTCTAGGACATGATGGTTCCTCCAACCATGATATTTGCCTCTATTGTGCTTATAGATTATAGGTTTACATGTAGGTTTTGTAGGATCAGAATTCTGAAATTTATAGAAATTGATGTCGTAGAGCCGTAGAGGTCATTTAGGGCATGAATAGTATAGTCAGAGTTATTGGCAACAAAAAGGTGAAACTGGTGGGTTCCCCTTGGGTTATATATCTCAATAGTCCTAAATCGCTTTGCTATATTTTGTTAATAGTGGTGAACACAATACTTAGTCTGAATCGTTCTTCATGTTGACATGGTTTCATCTGCACTGTTAGCTATCACTTTTGTCTCTCTCAATGAATGCGACTAATGGCTCTCTCAATGAATGTGACTAATATAGTTTTCACTTTAGGCTCTCTCAATGAATGCAACTAATATACTTTTCTAATACAGTCCTCAGGTTACAATTGCTACAGCAATAATCTTCTGTCATCGATTCTTCATTCGCCAGTCACATGCTAAGAATGACAGAAGGGTGAGTATTTTTTTTTTTTTTTGCATGTGACCTAGTTGAATGCTTTAGCGAGATGGCCTACTCTTTGTTATTCGAGTCAGTTGCTGGAGTCTTGTTTGCGAGAATTTGGAGTGTTGAAATGGCTCCTTGGTGTCCGTGAATATTTCATTGTATCCATGTCTCCGCCAGTTTCCTTTGTATATATAGAGAGCAAACTACCTGGTGCAATAGATAAATTTACACTGATTTCTTGCAAATAATTCTGCCATGATAATAATGTATATTATTAAGCGTTCTAGTCTATTTGGTAATAATGTATATAGTTCTTTGTACCGATTATCCTTCTGGAGCAGAACAGTATTAAGATTATTACTGAGCCCTTTTTACCATGTTGTCCTTCCTCCACATCCAGACGATTGCTACAGTCTGCATGTTCCTTGCTGGAAAAGTTGAAGAAACTCCAAGGCCGTTAAAAGATGTTATTGTTGTCTCATATGAGATAATACACAAGAAGGAACTTGCGACTGCACAGAAAATCAAGCAAAAGGTCACAATACTACTAAACCTTCCCTACTTTATTGCTTTCTGTTTAGTTAGTTATAAGTGAATGTGCAGTTTTGTCCCTTATCTTCTTTTCCTGATGACATTTATATTGTACTAACCTCAAGATTGTGCTTGTGCTTGTTCGTTGTTTATGAACAATCCTCCTTTGTTACTGTCCTTTTATTTGGATCTCTTATCTTTCTTTTGACAACGTTGGAACTCTTATCTGTGTTGGTCACCGTATGTATTACCTCTCTTTTGTGCACTGAACTTATCTCATTTTGCAGGAAGTATATGAGCAACAAAAAGAGCTTATACTAAGCGGAGAAAAGATTGTACTTTCTACATTGGGGTTTGACTTCAATGTTCATCATCCTTATAAACCTCTTGTAGAAGCAATAAAGAAATTTAAGGTCGCACAGAATGCTCTGGCCCAAGTTGCATGGAATTTTGTTAACGATGGGTACGTTAAAAGTCTGTTTCCTTCAAAAGCTTCAGATAGATCTATCTGCCTTGTATTTTCGTCTTCATACAATGAAAAGATGCTTGCAGTCTGCGGACGTCACTCTGCCTGCAATTTAAGCCTCATCACATTGCGGCGGGTGCAATTTTTCTTGCTGCCAAGTTCCTTAAAGTGAAATTACCATCAGATGGAGAGAAGGTTTGGTGGCAAGAATTTGATGTCACGCCTCGACAACTGGAGGGTTGGAGTTCTACTATCTTTATTGTGAATTGATTTTATGAGACTGTTTTCACTTTTTCTGTTTGACTTGCATGCATTTTTCTGGATATGGTGCTAAGAACTACTGCCTTTTGTTTACTGCAGATGTTAGCAACCAAATGCTTGAGCTCTATGAGCAAAACCGTGTTCCTGCATCTCAAGCAAGCGAAGTTGAAAGTAGTGTAGGTGGAGGATCATCTCATCACGTTGGTTCTAGGCCAATATCAGCACGTCCAACCCATGAACATTCAAATTCTGATAATCACGGGGGCTCTTCAAAAGCAACACAAAACCAAAGCAATGATAATGGGAGTGGTGAAGCAGGTAGTGTCATTACCGAGCAGATGGTGGAAAGAGATAGAGAAACGCAAGATCCTGCTCATAAGTCTAGAACGGGGGTGGAGCCACCTGGGAAGGACAAGACAGAGAGAACAGGTGCACACCTTCCAGATGATAGCGTCACTCTTGATAAATCTAGAAATGTTAATTCAGGTGATGTCCCGGTCAGCCAATCGCCGAAAGACATAAAATTGCTTAGAGATAAGGTGAAGGCTAAACTAGAGGCAAAGAAGTTCCAAGGTGAAAGGACGAGGCAAAAGGATTTGATGGATGAGGATGATTTGATCGAAAGAGAACTGGAAGACGTGAAATTAGCTGGTGAGGATGACAAAGATAATAAAAAGAAGAACTCCGAAATCAGTCACATCGGTACTATGGAACACGGTGAGATTCTTGATGGAAAGCACTTGGTGGGCAATACCGAGGAAGGTGAAATGGTAGATGATGTTTCTTCAACAATGCCTAGCCGGAAGAGGAAAATGGGAAGCCCTTGTGAAAAACAGTTAGGAGGAGGAAAGAGGCGACAAAACAACAACAGTGAGAATGTTGAAGAAGGTCACAAGACAAGCCGAGGAGGAAGTAGTCATAGTCATGGTGACCGAGAGCCAAGGAGACACTCCCAAGAGAGGTAAAATGATCTCATTGTTTTACCTTGTCATGGTCTAATAAGAGACATTTGGCAGCTTTGATCCCCAACCATGGTGCGAAACGACCTCAGTGTGCTTATGATGTTGGTTATATCTATTATTATTTTTGGCACTTGTACTACACAATCCAACGGTTGAGAAACTAAAACAGGTTTCCATCCATCAGAAACAAAAACATCCCATAGGCTAGGAACTCTGTAGTTTTGATCTTTGTTTGCAATGCCCTTTGTATATAGGCAAGAGAAAAAACCTCTTGGAGAAATTTTTGCCTATTTATTTAGAGCCTTGTCCATTTTTTACTCGAGAAACTGTTTTGATACAATAGGAAACATAATGGTCAATTGATCTGTCAATGAAGTGTTTTTTTGTAAGGTATGTTTTATATTAATTCCACATTTGTAAACTTGTTTCAGTTGTCAGTTTCTCATTATATATCGATTAGCTTGGTGACCAAACAAAACCAGGCGGATTAGCGGGTTGGTTTTTAAGCAAGAGCGAACCGATTAAATCAAGTCAAGAATAGACAAGAGGAAAAGACAAATTAGAAAGAAATAAAGATCAAAAGCTGCTTTTTATTTGGGTTTCAAGTTCTTCGGTTTAATTTGGTTCGGTTGATAAAGAGGTCTTGGTTAGTTGCTCTTATCCATTTGCACTTGTTAATAGCTTATTGAAACTTGATCTTCTTTTACAAGGCTATATTATTCAGTTGCCTACTTGTCTGTTGGAAGTGAAAGTTTAGGTTCTCCAAAAGCTTATTGAAAGTTGATATTCTTTTTACATGATTGAAAGATATCACAAAACAAACTTCCTCTGTTCCTTAAGTATAAACAAAACTTTCATTTTTTTTTTGCTATATGATTGATTTTCAAATTTAAGCAAAATTTTGCGTTTTTTTTTTTATCATTGATTTTAATTTTTGTTTTGCTCAAGATCTTGTGTTATTAGTTTTATCACTTGTAAATGTTAGATAAAATGTGGTGGTATTCAATCAATAGTTTTGAAATACAAGTTTGTAAATATTAGATAAAATGTGGTGGTATTCAATCAATAGTTTTGAAATACAAGTTATGTATCTGAAATTTTTTTTGAGGATGCTTAAAAATTAAAATGTAAACACAAATCTTATGTATAAAATGATTATTTGGAATTTCATAGAAAAAAAATTAAGTAAAGCCATTTGGATGAAAATATTTTTAAAAATACATGAAACCAATAAACCTTGTATAGAATACAAATATTATTATCGTCTATTTCTTAGTTAAATAGACAATTACAAGAAAACTGAAAATTAGAATTAAAACATTCTCATTTTCCAAAAAAAAAAAAAAACAAAAGAATTTACCAACCAAACAAAAAAAATCGAAAGCCGACCTAAAGAGAACAAAATACCTAAAAACCCTTTCGTCGTCTTCTCCTTCTTCTTGCTCTCTCTCTTGTCGTCGGCGGCAGATTAAATTGCCATCATATTTTTCCGACACTCTAGAGTCTCCAGAAACAGTGCAACAGCAAAAAGAGTCGTCTTCTTCTTCTCTTAGAAACCTAATTTCGAGGTCCCTTTGGAGTCTACAATTCCCAGAACGAGCTCTTTCATTGTAAACCCAAAAAATGTAAGTATTGGGTTCCAAGAAACAGTTATTGTTTTTAGCGTTTTTAATTGAGGTTTCGCAGAAATCAATCAATGTTAAGAAAGTTGTCTTCTTTTTTCCGGCCAGGTCGAGGATATGCGTGAAGAATTTGCCCAAACATGTGACAGAGGATCGACTTCGAGATGTCTTTTCACAGAAAGGAGAAATCACAGACGCCAAATTGATGCGTTCCACGTAACTACTACTATATTCTAATCGAGTGTTTTCACAACTAATTTTGTGTGTGTTTTTTTTTTTTAAATTGTACTGTCGTTTTTGCTTTGCAGTGATGGTAGAAGTAGACAATTTGCTTTTATTGGATTTCGTAGTGAACATGAAGCTCAAGAAGCTATTAAGTATTTCAACAAGTCTTTTCTTGATACTACTCGGATATTTGTTGAGGTTTGCACTTCAACTCGACTCTGTTTTCACTTGTGTACTAGTTTGAATCTAACTTAGATTCTTCTTTAACCAATATAGATTGCTCATAAAATCGGAGATGCGAACGTTCCTCGTCCGTGGAGTCGTCATTCACTCAAGAAAGAAGGGAAAGCTAATGAAAAATCTTCTAACGGAATCTTAACCAAAGGAGACAAAAAGATTAAAAAGAAACCAGAGGTTGATGATCCTGACTTTCAAGAATTTCTTGACGTTGTGCAGAGGGGTAAGTCGAAAATCTGGTCCAATGACATGTCGGTTGCTCCTACAGCTAAAGAAACCGGCAAAGAGAAGGTCTTGGTGCAGAAGGCGGATGAGCCAATAATTCCCAATGGTGCTGAGCCTAACAAAGCTAAAAGATCATCAGATACTGAAAAGACTAAAACGAACAAAGTTGTTGCTCCCGGTGATGATGTTTCTGATATGGAATACTTCAAGAGTAGGATAAAGACAAATCTGTTGGATTCGGACAGTGATAGTGAAACTGATAGTGATGAACATGAAGCTGGTGATGCTGATCTTTCGGGGAATGGTGATGGGGAAGCTGACGCAGACGGTCATGATGCTGATATTCGTGTTTTTCCTATTGATGGCGATGTTGAAGCTGCCGGATTTGATAAAGATGATGATGATGGCGATGCCATGGACGTAGAAGCCGATGGCAAGATGGCTCAAGAATCAAAAGCTGACAGTGATGATGTTCTTGACACTGGTCGCCTTTTTGTCCGTAACCTGCCTTACACTGCAACGTACTGGATCTTCTTGTTCATCTTCTGTTTTATTTTTTTCTTGTTTTCTGTTTATCCTCCTCTTATTCATCTTATACATCTCTGATTGTTGTCAACAATCTCATGCAACAGAGAAGAAGAGCTTATGGAACATTTTAGCAAATTTGGCGAGATATCAGAGGTCCATCTTGTTCTTGACAAGGAAACAAAAAGGTCCAGAGGAATTGCCTACATCCTTTACCCGATTCCGGAATCTGCGGCAAGGTATTATCCATGCCAAAAAGTAGCCTTATGTTGATTGTTTGCTGTTGGTCACTTCTTGAGATCTCAGTGAATGCTTTTCTAGAAGTAGCCTTCTGTTGATCTTTATCTGTTAAATCATTTGGATGGTGATGCAGAGCAATGGAGGAATTAGACAACTCAATTTTCCAGGGCCGGTTGTTGCATATTTTGCCAGCCAAGCACCGTGAAACGTCTGATAAACAAGTGTCAGTGACCTGGCCCTTTCTAAGTTTCGGTCTTCAAACTTGTAACATTTTTGTGGACTAGAATTTTCCATTACTTGTTTAACATGGCTTTTCTCAACAGGAATGAGACTTCTAATCTGACAAAAACATTCAAGCAAAAGAGGGAGGAACAAAGAAAGGCATCTGAAGCCGGTGGAAATACAAAGGCTTGGAATAGTTTATTCATGCGACCCGATACTGTACGTTTTTCTTGTTTGAAGAATGCATTCATTAATGTTATTTACATTTGGCTTTTTGCTTTACTTCATGTTTTTTTTTCTTTCCCTATTTGTGTTGTAGATTCTAGAAAACATAGTCAGGGTGTATGGCGTAAGCAAGAGTGAGTTACTTGACCGTGAATCTGAAGATCCTGCTGTACGCCTTGCTTTGGGAGAAACAAAAGTGATTGCGGAGACCAAAGAAGCCCTTGCTAAAGCTGGGGTAAACGTCACTTCTTTGGAAGAATTTGCTACAGGGAAAGGTGATGAGAAGAACCGAAGCAAACATATTCTCTTGGTAAAGAATTTGCCTTTTGCTTCCACTGAAAAGGAACTGGCTCAAATGTTCGGAAAATTTGGAAGTCTAGACAAGATTGTTCTCCCTCCGACGAAGACGATGGCCTTGGTATTTTTCTTTCTATGTGTTCTACTTCAATATCTTTGTCAAAAGTTGATTGTTCTCTAACCTGTCCTTACATGACCTTCAGGTTGTTTTCCTTGAACCGGCTGAGGCACGTGCAGCTATTAAGGGAATGGCATACAAGCGTTACAAGTAAGACTTAAGATTAGCTTTTATGTTTATTAAACTAAGACGGTAAGATAAATGATCATACTGTAGTTAAACCAACCTGCTTCATCACATTTCCCTATTATTACAGAGATGCTCCCCTGTATCTGGAGTGGGCTCCTGCAGATATTCTTGAGCCAAAAGCACTTCCCGATAACAATGAAAAGAAAAGTGATGTTGGAGAAAATGATGTTAGAAGAGTCAACTTGGAGCAGCAGGTTGAAATTGATCCGGATATAACTGAGGTATGCCCATTTATGATAGCTGCGGGCGTTATGAAATCATATGCTCTTTTTTTTTTGTGGTATCGAGTTATCTGAACTGAAAGATAGTTGAGATATCTTGAATAGCTTGGGCAACTAAATTTGATTTTAGTCTTACCTCGTGGGGCTATATACGGGTTTAGTACTAACTATCTAGTAAGTTTTGGGTTAGATACTTAATCATTACTGTTCATTGGCTTGAAGTATCTGTTTTCTGATCCATTTTTGTAGACCAAAAAAGTTACATATTTATATTTTGAATTGGTCTGTTTGTAACATTTCCTTTGAATAATGCATTATATTTCAGTCAAATGTCCTTCATGTTAAGAATCTGAGCTTCAAGACAACGGATGAGAGTTTGAAGAAGCATTTGACTGAATTGGTGAAGCAGGGAAAGATTTTGAGTGTTAAGGTAAGTTCTTGTTCATTGGTGACACATAAATGATGTGCACTTAACCACGAGTCTGTTTTAATATTCCTTTATTTTCCATTATGAGCAGATAATAAAGCATGTAAAGAATGGGAAGAATCTTTCAAGCGGTTATGGTTTTGTAGAATTCGACTCTGTAGAGACAGCGACCAGTGTCTACAGAGATCTACAGGTATATAATAGCTAAGTCCCTTTGGAACTTATAGTTGATTGGACTCGGATGAAGTACTGTGACACTTTCTTGTACTTTTGCAGGGAACTGTTCTGGATGGGCATGCTTTGATTTTGAGATTCTGCGAAAACAAGCGTAGTGACACGGTTGGGAAGGGTTCAGACAAGGACAAAACTTCTACAAAGTTACATGTGAAAAATGTAGCTTTTGAGGCAACCAAGAAAGAACTACGACAGCTTTTCAGTCCATTTGGACAGGTAACAGTGCAATTGCTGAAGTTTTGGTCTTATGCGTGTTTTCGGTTAAGATTCTTTTCGTTAGAACAGCTACAAGGAGATGAAACGTTAGCCTCTATTGTATTGGAACAAAATAGGAGTTGTGTGCAAACAAGATGAATTTGGATAATTTTTTTCTTTCAGAAACATCAAACCACATTCATGTTTATTGTGTATGCAGATCAAGAGTCTTAGGCTTCCAAAGAGGAATATCGGACAGTATGCAGGTTTTGCTTTTGTTGAATTCGTGACAAAGCAAGAAGCTTCAAACGCTAAAAAAGCATTGTCAAGCACCCATTTCTACGGTCGCCATTTGGTAAGTCTTCTTATGTTGCACTCTTGTCTCTCTCAAGCCTGTTCATTTTTTTACATCCTTGGATGCATTCTCGACTCTCTAATTGCCGTCTTTGCAGGTGCTCGAGTGGGCCAACGATGACAATAGCATGGAAGCGATCCGGGCTCGTTCTGCTGCTAAGTATATGGATCAAGAAAACGATAATCCAAAGAAGAGGAAAAGCTCGACAGTTATTGATGAAAGCAGAATGAAGTTTGAGAGAATAGCTGAATAGCCACACCCTCTATTATAGGTTGTTTGTATTGACCATGTTGTGATAAGTCTCCACTGTGATTCTCCATGGTTGAAATTTTGCTCCGTATCTGTCTTCATCTTTTTTTTTTTTTTTCACTGACAAATTTTTATTATAACTAAAATAGTATACAAAGACTTATACAACCAGCCGGAAAAAATCCGGAGACAAAACTAGAGATTTTAGATGCGAAGCATCACCTAGAAACAAAACCCGATACACGGAAACACAAGATGAAATAAAAGAAATCGAAAGTGAAGTTTTCGAAAATCTCAAGTAAGTTGGAGAAGAACGATAGACGCAAAACTATCGAACTCGCAAGCTGTAGGATCTACATCCGAAGACAGAGGAGAACCAAGGATAGAAGAAACTGCGAATAAATCCAAAACGATTAACCTGAAATAAGAAGCAACGAACGAGAATCTAACTCCTACACACCTAATCTTCTATCAAAGAAAGACCACCGGAGAAAACTTATTATTCTTCTAAACTAAAAGGC